>CM021103.1:138688846-138749553 GCA_007115665.2 Sequoiadendron giganteum | reverse complement strand
TAAACCCTTTATCCTCTACCCTCTAACCTCTACCATCAGCCCAATACTCTCTACCCTAAACTCTAATCCCTCAACCCTTAATATCTCAACCCCTATAACCTCTACCCTATATATTTGGACCCTCAACCCTAATCCCTCGACCCTATACCTTAAACCCTCAATCTTCAACCCTTAACCCTTAAACCCTCTACCCTTTACCCTATACATTAAACACTCAACCCTCAATTCTCAACCCTCAACCCTTAATCCCTCAACCCTCAATCCTTAAACCCTAAACCCTCTACCCCTTATATTGGACCCTGAACCTAATCCTTCAACCATATACCCTCAAAACTATACCCTAAACCCTCTACCCTCAACCAAGTAAACCCTTAACCCTAAACCCTTAACCCCAAACCCTTCAACCCTAAATGCTTAAACCTTCTACACTATACCCTCAACCAAATACCCTCTACCATCAAACCTATTCCATCAAACCTCAAACCTTAAACCCTAATACCCTAGAAATCATCAACCCTATAGGTCCTCCATCCTAATCCCTCAACCCTATACCCTCAACCCCTATCACTTTCTCTCTATTTATACATCTCACCTCTCCCTCCTTCCCTTCCTCCCACCCTCTCTAATTGTTTCTATCTACCATCTCCCTCTTTCTATGTACCTCTCATTCAATCAATCCTTACCACCCTCTCTCACTCCCTCTCTCTCACACTCCCTCTCACTACCTATCTCTCAAGTCTCTCCCTCTCACCCCCCTCACACTCTCAAGTCTCTCCCTCTCACACTCTCAAGTCTCTCCCTTTCGCACCCTACCTACATAACCCTCTCTTTCTCTTTGTCTCTCTCTCTCCCTCTCCCTCAATTCTCTCTCTCCCTCTCCATCAATTCTCTCTCTCCGACCCCCCCTCTCTCTCTCTCCCTCCCTCTATCCCTCCCACCCTACCTAGCTAAGTCCCCCTCAATCCAACCCCTTCTCTCCCACTCCCTCTCTCTTAAAATCTCACTTCGACCCCCTCTCCATCTCTCTAGACTCTCTCTAAATTCTCCCTTCGTCTAAAGACATACATAAATGCATACATACAAGCATAATACATTTGTACATATAAACTTACATCCATACAAGCATAGATACATACATGTACATAAAAATATATCAGCATACATTAATATATTAGCATTAAACATAAAGTAATACATAATGTGAGCGTGTTATAACACCCTCGCGTTATGTGCTAGTAGACATGTTCCCGCAGAAGCAAAAGCCATGTCAAAAGCAAGATATAACGCGGGCGTGTTATAATGTGCTCTTGTTATAACGCGCTCGCGTTATATCTTGCTTTGGGAATTACTGAACTTTAAGCTTGGTATTGCCTTGGAATTCCAACCCAAAGGCTTGGAGGGCATTCCCAACAATCAGAGACGTGTTTTTAAAAAATCCACCATATTTCTCATAATTGAGTTCGTGCTCATCGTTAGGATTGCACGTGGTTCAATATTGAAAAAATCGAGCACATGGGTAATGTTGGGTTATCTCTTAGCTATCCAACGATGTATTTTTTTTCACTTTCTGAAAATGTTAAGTCTTTCATCCATAATTTATTTTATTTGTATGTCTTTTTTTTGCCAAAAAGCAGTGTTTGGTATTTTTTTTGTTATAAATAAACAGTTCATCAATTTTTCAAATAAATTACATTTTTAGAAACTAGACTCCATTCTACAAAATTAAAAAATTAAAATAAAAAAAAATCAATTAGTTTCCAAAATTTGTAGGGGTAGCACGGCCAAAATTCTATTTTCAGGATATGTCCACTTCGCAAATTAGTAAAAAATTAAATATTCATTAAAAAATTATCAGAAAAATCGTGCATCAACTAAATACTGTTAACTAACTTCTGACCATTGCGATTTTCAAAATACTAAAAAAACATTCACCGTACAAGGGTCGTACAAGAGCCGCTATGTTATGTTTTTCTAACAAAAACAACACCAATTTGTGTACGTCCCTCGTTTGAACCCCTTACTCTCAGTCATTTTCAAAATAAATTAGTAGTTTAGAAAGTAGACTCAGAGCACTTGAATCCTTCTTTTTGTTCCATCTCATAATTTTGAGTCTAAGTATCCTCAATTTCACATCCAAGGTCAGTATTTCCTGATTTTAGAAAAAAACTATCCACTTAAGTCCCCTTTTTGGGAACCATCTTGGTGCACATACCCCAAAGTCTTCTTGCAATTAAATAAAATCTTATTTATTAAATTAATCCTTATCATTAATGTCCTCCTGATTATTAAATGAATATATTTAAAATATATTTATTTAATGTGTCACTAATTCCTAAACCCTCTTAATTAAATAGATTTGCTAATTTATTTAATTAATTAACTACTTCTTCTAAATTAAAAAATTATTTGTAATTATTTAATTATTGTATGTGACACTTCTATATTTTTTAAATAAAACAAAATCATTTAAAAATATCTCACATACTTAACTGATTCTTCATTTAGTAATTAATTTCAAAAATCAGTTACTTCTTATCTCACAAAATCCATATTTCGAATTAATTTAATTCAAAATGGAATTATTCTTCTACAAATCAAGTAATTTCTAAAATTACTGATTTTCTAAAAATCTCATCTTCTTGTCTTCTGATTTTTACTAATTTCATCTCAACTATCACATTTAGTCTTGATTTAATTCATTTAATTAAATCTTATTCACACATGTGGGCATTTTTCCCTAACCCTAATTGAGAGTTGCCTTATTGAATCTTGACCTTTGATTCTAGGGAATTCCTCAATCTCTCGTCTCGTCCATCCATTCAAGATTGCATTTTCTATAATATGACAATCTTGATCTCATTTTTAGGATCAATCGATGAATGATTATTATCTAGCAATTGCATTTATCTTCATATCATCTTAGGCTTTTATTATTACTTGCACATTAGGATTGAATTCTAGTTTGCATATAGTTTTATTTTATTAAATCCTTCAAAAGCTTTGTCAAGACTAGACATTTTAGAGTTTTTCTCACACACAATCTGAGGGCATCCTTTTATCATACCAAGGCTTGAGGAGGTACAATGAAAGTGAACCATGGAGTAGAGAAGATTGGGTGAGACTATTCCAGTTTCATTCGTTTTTCCCTTATTTTTCTAATGTATTTCATTGTTTGATGTTTTTATTAACATTGGAGGTATTACTAATCCTTTGTTGATCTTGCAGGAAAAATAACGTCATTACAATTACCTTGTGAAGTGACTTCATTTTTTATGATAAACTCTTGGCTAAAATATTTCCTAGGTCATTGAAAAACATGGATTTGGAATGGTTTTGTTCATTACCAAATAACTCAATCCACTCAATTAATGAGCTTGTTGATGCATTCCTCCAACATTTCCAAGTAAACATTGGTCCTAAAATTACGCTAACTAGTTTAGCGTGACGAAAAAAAAGGAAATATTAAAAGGTAATAGAATTTATAGGGTACTATTAGTTTCTTTACTCACAAATCAATCTTACCAGGTTCCTAATGCAAATGTTCAAAGAGTGTTTAGTGAAAATTTGCAATCAAACATAAGGGATAAAATCCTATTGACGAAATATCCATATTTTATACACTTGTGTACAACCCTTCACAATTATCAGAATTTGGTTAGTCAGTATGAAGAGAAATCTTCATTGATTCCTATTGAGAAATCTGAATTCGTACTTCAAAATAACTATCAATCATTCTTGAAAAAGAAAACAAAAACTTCATTAAGATATGTACACCTCAAAAAACTAGTCACAGTGAACTACAAGTTGTAGCCATAAGTTCAACTCCATACCAGTTAAGATCAAGAGATAAACAATTTAACCAACTACCTGATTCCCTCCATTCAATCATGTTGCAACTTTTGAGCAAGAACTTAATCTAATGTCCTTCGATTAGACTTGTGGACACAACCAAACTTGTATCTGTAAATTTAAATCCAAAATCCTTATGTCAATATTATCGCACAAATGGATATGATACAAAATGATGCATGTGTCTCAAACATCAGGTCTAGGACCTCATTGATTCTAATCACATCTATTTGGGCAGTGTTAATGATCAAGGGAATAATTCTATTTCCCTACCTAACCAAGACTTATAAATGTTCACCAATCCAATGCCAAATCATTCATCCAACTTTGTATAAGCTTGTGATGATAAGAATGTTGAGATGAATGTTGATAAAATTGATGACATGAATAATGATAAGGATGATGATATGAGTGATGATGAGGATGGTCTACAAGATATGGTCACTCTCATGGATGTGTAACTTCATAACTTCCAAACCACTTTATTATCTAACATTTCTTTCACCGATATTGATGCATCCATACATGTGCCCAATGGTCCTCTTTATGTCATTGGATGTATCAATGACAAACCTTCACAAGGAATATGTAGAGAATGTGATCAATGATTTCTTGCATGTGCATAATCTTTATGAAGACTCTTATGAACAATCAAAATTATGGTTAAAAACTCATGGTGGTTTTTCTCACCCTATAATAGGTTTTATCACTTTACCTCTTAAGGTTGGACAAAAATAATTAGATGTATCATACTCCATCATCCTGACATCATACCAATTCTATGTGAAGCTAGGCTATCCATGGCTATGCTCCATGAATGTTGTCCTGTCAGTTATTCATAAGTGCATAAAGTTCCCATTTGAAAACCAAATTTTTACAGTGCATCATAGTGGGTTTAATCCCTTGTCGAGTATTGTAGAAACTTTTCATTAGATTTATTTTGGCCTCAACCTATGAAACCTATGAAACCTCATAAATATTTAGTTTTAGGTCATATCAAAATTTCAAGACAAAGTGCATAATAGAGCTATCCCTTACCAATATTCCTAAGAATAATAATACTATGGTTGTTCCTCCTACCTCACCAGTCGTGGATGAACCCATGTCTAAAAAAAGGCCCTTCCAAGTAACCAAGGTAAATATGTTGCAATTATTCCACCCATATCATAAAAAATACCAAGAGACAATCGTATAATTCTGTTTGTGCCTCCAAAAATAAAGAAAGTGTATAGACCTAAAGAGACAATGGTTTCCCAACCCTTGGTGGTTCCTCTAGTTCCTCCCTTAAGGGAAGAAAATAGACCAATGGTCGAGAAACTTGATCTTACCCCATCACAAATTGAAAACTATGCAAGAATAAATAGAAATGATAAAGAGCATAGGCATAGACATCATGCTATTGCTCATTAATTGGAAGAAAATAAGAAAACAATATATCAAGATCAAACACCTATGCAAACAAATCAAGAAGAATTAAAAATTTCACCAAAACACGACATAGAACTGAAATAAAAATTGGAACAAGAACATAAAATTGACATTATCATTAAACCTCCCATTATGATTAACTTGGTTGATGAAGATGAAATTGCTAAAATTGATGAGCAAGTGCATAATGAGCTTAATTCGTTATATTCAAAATCTATGAACTTAGATTGGGGCAACTATGATGATCCTCTTGATGAGAGTGACCCACCAAGTGCTGGACCTGGTGATGCTCCTAGTATGACACTTGTTGTAGTCCCTTTTTCTTGTTTTCTTCCTTTCGTATTTGATAAGAAAGATTGGGATGTAGATGACCTGCTTTAGGTCATCTTGCATGTGTAGTACTCCTTCATTGTGCTTTCTTTATGTGTTCCTTATGTTTTCTTGCACATGATGTGATCTCCCATGTTGTGTTGCTTGGCATGTCTTTGTGTTGGTGAGTTTTCTTTGGATGAATCTTGTTGCCTTGTTGGCACAAGGATACAAAGGAAATAGATCAGTCGCAACATTCTTCTATTTGTATAATATATCTATCCTTTTATATGTTGTGAGAATTATTGTTTTGTTTTTTTCCTTTTGGGGAGGATGCAAGGCATTTAGAAACTTAGGTCTCTACCATGTTGACCCAAAATTTTGTTCTCTCTCTCTATGTGTCATTCTTCCATTGTGTTTTTTGTTCCATGAGTATTTGGGGAATGATGTTAGTTTTGAGATCTATCATATCATTTTAGCAAAGACATATACTAACCCCGAATCTATGGATCCCTTCCATGTTCCTCTTTTATCTTGTCTATAAAATTGCATTGGGGGTAAGCCCTTATCATGAGGTAGCTTTATTTGGAAACATATAATTTTATCATAGGGCTTTCCAAATAAGCTCTCATATCCTTATCACATGGAATTTATCATTTTTCTACCTTAAAGCAGTTGCTCACAACATGGTGCTGAACAATTTATTTAAGGTGGGGGCATACATTGGCATTTTTGCTTCAGTTTGTTCACATGCATTAGACTTAGTGGTGTGTTTACATTAGAATTTTTTCTTCACTTTGTTCACACACATTAGACTTAGTGGTGTGTTGAGATTGTAATTTTTGCTTCACTTTGTTCACACATATTGGACTTGGTGCATTGACATTGGAATTTTTGCTTCACTTCTTTCACACATGTTTGACTTAGTGGTGTTTTGACATTGGAATTTTTGCTTCACTTTGTTCACACACATTGAACTTAGCAGTGTGTTGACATTGGCATTTTTGCTTCACTTTGTTCACACAAGTTGACTTAGTGATGCATTGGCACAACATCTTGAGAATTTTTGTAGCGCCTTATCAAAATTATTAGGGAGCATAATTCTTGGTATGTTTGTCAATGGGTACACACCTAGTGAATATCATACTTCACTAGACCTTGTGTGTTTATCCTGCTACCTTGTCTTGGGGGCTCACCTAGTGAATATCATACTTCACTAGCTCATGTTGCCTTCAGTTTGTGATTCACCTAGCAAATATCATCCACTTTTCTAGTCTATGAGTAATGAACACCTTTGGTGTGGACCCTAGAATAATGTAGCTTGCTAGTCCATAGCCTTATTTAGCATTTTGATTTGACATTGTGTGTTTTTATGTATGTTGTCTTATTGCATATCATACATGTGTGTTCCTTTTCCTTATGTTATCTTGTGAAAGTATATTGGATCCTAGGGGCTTGCATGCTCCCCCTAGATCCTTTGTCATCTTATCTCTTCAAAATTTGGATAATCAAACCCCTCTTAACACATATTTTCTACTTTGGTATGAGTCTAAGTGTAAGTTCATATTCTCACTAAAGTGGGGGCTAAATGTAGCATAAAAAATTGTCACCTTTGACAACTTCACACTATTTTTTCCTCCCCCTTAAATAATTGGAGCTAATTGAACCATTAATTTACTTAATTATGCATTCTATGGACTATTTTTAACAATTACCGAAAAATTTCAAGTAGAAAATAAATTCATTCATCTAATACTTTTCCCCTAGGGTGAAATCATAATATTGTCTCACTTTTTGCCAAAGATGTACATTTACATCAATATTTTTAACTGAATCTTCATCTTCTGAGACCAATATCAACTAGAAACCATTAAGAATTGAAAAATGATGCAAACTAGTTATTTGTGGCAATTTGTGTGTAGATTCTAAATATATTTTTTAATATTTTTTTTAAAAATAAATCATGAATATTTCAACATCTTCTTTAGTAACTAGTTTTAAATGAAAAAATAATATTTTTAGAAAGTAACGTTTGTGTCATACAACATAACTTTTTTCCTCTAAATGATAAGATTATAATTTTTGAAATATAGATTCTCAACATCAATATCTAGGGAAAGGATATTTTTTCACAATTTTTAGTTACATATATATTTTTAATTAATTTATGAAGTCACAACAACTATAATTTGGACATACGTGTGTGTCGTACAACCTAACTTATTGCATGTATATATCAAAATATAATTTTTATTTTTTTTGGTGAAATAAGGACATCAATACCTAGGGAAAGGGTATTTTTTTTTATAATGGTTTACTATTTTTCCACCTCTATAGAATGAAGAGCTTGATGTTCGAACAAAAATCTATGTTCAGTAAAACTTAAAAATTAAATAAATGATCAAACAAAAACATATCAAAACTATACTTGTTGGAAAGCTCATTTTGAGGGCTACAATCTTACAAAATATAATTTCTAAATGATGTTATTTAATCCCTCAAAGGGTAAATAAAAAGTGTATTTTTTTCTAGCATTTTGATAGGTGCAAAGGAGACTCCATTGTGGGTATGATTTATTACTAAAGGGGTTCTATACAATGGGGTTTGATCTAAGGGGGTCTTATCTATCCCTCTTCAATTAACAACCTTTAAATGAAACCTCTCGAGGCTTAAATGAATTATTTTTTCTATAAAAAGTGATTTTAGGAAAAATCAACATGTCCCAAAAGTGAGACACACTATTGTGGCAACACCCCTAACACCTTAATTTCTAGAAAATAGGGTTGGGACACTTAGGCCCTATATCACATATGTAACATTATGTCAAATGGGTCCCATTTTTGGCATAAATTTCCTTTTATTTTCTCTCCAAACTCAAATGTGTCGATGTCAACATTTTATTATTTACAATTTAAATGTCTAAAGTTAACTATTAGGATTCAATTTGTGGAAATTAGAATAATTTCAAATAAATACCTAGTTATCAAATCATTTTAAACGTAACAAGGAGAATCTAGTGACAAGTGAATGAATCTAGCATCATCAAGCATTATCAAGCAAGTCAAGAGCAACATTTCAAGGATTTATTGAAGCAATTCAAGATCCAAGCATCATGTAAAATTATATGTGGGTTTATAAATTTTCATGTTATCATTGTTTGTGAAGGCTAACCCTTTTTTAGGTCTCCAAGAAATTCAAGAAAGAAGGATCCAAGACCTTGAGGAGATGTGCATTACTTCAGTTCTTCAAGGAAGATATTGAAGGGTGGTGAGTAGCACCACTTTATGGATTCGTCATTTCTTCTTATAACTTATCCTTTTATCATTGACATTTACATTGTGGAAGAGGAAACACTAACATGGAGTTTGAATAAGGCAAGCCCCTAAATGTTACAACCCTTCCTCTCTCTTTGAATGTGTAGGTTTTAGGTTTGGAGAGGATTGAAGGAGATTTGAAGATCAATTATCCATTGTTGCATTCAAAGAACTACACCTTATCAACTCACGAAAAATCGCCTACAAAAATATCTAACAATGATTTGAAAGATTTGTAGGTAGAAATGAAAAGCTCTCATTTGGCATCAAAGGATTGGGAAAATAGTTCTAGAATATCCCTACAAGGACACGCATGCTATATGGAAAATTAGTCCTCCTATTTTGGATAACCCCAAATTTATAGATAGATGCACAAAACTCTTCCTTTCTTAGATCTATTGGTAATTTTTTATTACAATTTCCCATTTATCAAAATCTTCTATTTTTAGATCATAGTTTAATTAGGTTAATTAAGGAAAAATAAATTCTAATCAATTTCTAAGGCTAAAAAGGATCAAATCTAGGTCTGATTGACTCACCTCCATGGTTGAAAGACAATCTAATCACCATGTTGATTTGCATCCTAATGATTCTCTAGAAAAAAAAAATTGATCCTAGGTTCTTTGCATTAGATATAGGATCACCTGTTTCCTCCTTTTCATGACTTAAATGGAATTTATATTTGCAATGGGTGCAAAGGTCTTAGAGTAACCAACACTAGAAACTGAGGGAATACCCTTTGCAACTAACTATGTCTCATGTCTATCTATTCAACCACCTAATTTTTAAATAATGATAAGATCCACTTATATTAAATAATTTCTTTTCCTTTAGGAAGGGCGAAAAAATACTAAGTGTGGTTTATAAACAAGGAAATATACTCCTCTTGTATAGCAACATTCTACTCAATAATGATAGATGTATCTTGAAAGGACTATGGATTAGAGGAATTATAAATGAAGACATGTGGAGATATATAAATTTATGAATGTGTTCAACAAGTGTTTTATGTATCCCCAACCTAATAACCCATAAATTATAGTGTTTTTTGAGCCTAAAGTGGGTCTAAAGTTAGATAAAATAGAGGATAATTAATATTTTAACAATTAATAGGAGATGAAGGATGTAAATCCTCATCATTACTCTTAGAATCTAAAGTGGAGGAAGAAGAATCCTCATCATTAAGAATCTACCTAGATAGATCAAAATCCTCAAAATATCTATCATCTAGAGGTTCTACCACAGTAATCAGTTACACTTTCTAGGACATCCTTGTAAGGAAGCTAAGGTAATAGAAAAAATTCCTACACTAATCTTGAGAGGAGAATAATGAAATATTTTTACATATCTTTAATAGTTACAAAAACTTAAACAAAAATAACCATAAATATCATGCATACCACAACACAATGATTTACATGGGGAAAACTCTTTTTGGAGAAAAAACCCACACCCCAAAATCTGCCCAATATATTATCTAGAAATCATAAACATTGCAATATACTTGCATAGCAAATCTCTCATATGAGTATCACCAACCAGAGATCTAGAGGAAACATGATCGCTATCAGACTCTAAGAATAAATCACAATGCACAACCATAATACAACACCCTCATAAAATAGGGTTGCCTTTTAGGGAAAGTCAAGCTAATAAAATATTATCTACCAAATCTAAGGCCTAATGATGAATGGTCCAAATTTACAATAATACAATATGAATTAAATTTTCCTTTCGGGGGCACTTCCCTTGAGTCTCGATCGAGGCACATTGCCCTTAGACCCCCTGCCGAGGGGATGATCCCCTCAGACCCCTCATGGGGGGGAAACCCCCCCGTGCCCCCCTATCACTAATGTATCAACAATACATTATGTAATTGCAAGGTTGAGACACATTTTCCCAACAATCCTAATTTTTGGCTGAAATCACATATTTTAAGAAAATATAATGATTTAAGCCTTGAAAGGTTGCATTTAAATAATTTTAATTGAAGAGGGTTTAGTCAAACCCCCTTGGATAGAATGTCGCTAGTTTTAAACCATACCTATAATGGAGTCAAAATCCACTATTGATATACCTTTTTGGGGATCAAATTAATTCATTTAAAATTTATGTTTTGTAAGTATGTAGTCCTTATTATAAGCTTCCCAAAAAGTATAATTTTAAATATATTTAATTTTATTATTATTATTTTTTCCTGTGAACGTAGGTTTTTCAATGAACATCAAGGTATTTGTTTCACACATACGGAAAAATAGGAAATAGAGAATTTTTTTCTAAAAAATGCATGTCCTCTAGGTATTGATGTCCTTATTCAAACAAAAAAAATTGAATTTCGATACATACAAAAAAATTATGCTCCTAATAGTACACCTATGTCTAAATTGTAATTGGTTTGACTTGAAAGCTTAAGTAAAAAAAAATTCAATAAAATATTTTGAAAACAAATGCATCCTCTAGATAATATAGTTACAAATCTAAGTTCAAAAATAATAGAAGTTTATCCTTAATAAGAAAAAGTTATGTGGTTTATAGTACACACCACTCTTTAAAAACGGTTTTTACTATTAAAAACTAGTTATCAAAGGAGATGGAAAAAGAAATGCAATTTTATTCCAAAAATTAAAATATATATATTTAGAATCTATAGAAAAAATATCATAAATCATTAGTTTGTATCATCTTCAAATTCCTCATGATTTAGTAGCCATAGGTGTCCGGAAGTGAAGATTCAGTTCAAAATGTTCATTTCAATGTTAGTTTTGGCCAAAAAGTGTAACCCACTATTGTGGGATCACCCCTAGCCCAAGTGACTCTAGTGTAAATCTAGGAGGAAGTGAAGTGGAAAGAGTGGAACTTAAATAGCCCTCCTCACAATCAACACTCATCTTAATGAACATTTCATGTGTAGTAGGGTGGAGAAATTGAAAAATATTAACAAAATTGAGATAACATAAAAAATATTTAAGTCCTAATCTATGAATCCATGGCCTTATGTTTCTCTATAGGAATGTGGTATAATGAATTTTTTTTTTAAGTGCTTAAATGTTGGTTTTTGACTACTCCAAGATTCAAAAGAAGTAACTTATTTCAAGTTTGAATGAGGAATGCAATTATAAATTATATAAAATAGTTCTCTAAGAGTGCACCTTATGATTTTTAGTTTCCTTCAAAGACTTGTTCTACTCTTTTTTCCATACCATTCTATTGAGGATTGTGTGGAACAATGCACTACAAATCAATCCCCTGTAGTGTAAAACTACTCAAAATGATGGTTGAAATACTCACCATCATTGTTAGTGCACAAAACCTTGATGGTTTTCCTTGACTATTTATTAAAAAAGACTTGAAGTCTTGAAAATATTGAAAGACCTCATACTTCTACTTGATAAAATACACCCAATTGTACCTAGAAAAGTTATCAATAAATTTAAAAACATACTTGTCCTTACTAAAGAAAGGATTTGGAAATGAACTAGCCAAATCATTATGAGCCTCCACTATCTAAGAATCTATCTATGCCTTGCCTTTGTCCAAATTATCTTTAGGATGCATCCCTAACAAAAACCATTAGAAAAGAGATCAATAGTAGTTAAGATGGCCAAACCACTCATGACATAACTTACTAACCTTCTTTGAATGGGTAAACAAAAAAATTTAAGTGAAGATCTAGAACAAAGTTAGAAAAGAGATAGATTCAAGACTAATGATTTTCTCTCTCCACTATAATTTTAGAACCATTATGCGAGCTGATGCAAGAAGTTGGGTCCACAAAAAGCTCAAAAAGTGGAAGTGTTTTTACTGTTTTTCAGAATTTGTCACACTTGGACTGAAAATTTGAGGCACTTACACAATGAATCTTAAAAAATGTCACTAATATGGAATTTAGCATTTTGAATCTAGTTTCCAAATATGTAATTTATTCAAATACCTAGATGATATGAATTAAATTTTGATAGAGATGGATAAAAAACACTTTTTAAAAGTCCCTGTTTTTTTACCATACCATGCACATGTACGGATACCAATTTTTGACACAAATAAAATTATTTTTATAATTAATTTTGGGGAAAGAAAGCTAACAACACGAAGATTGATGAGAATTTTTTTTAAAAAAATTTTTTTGAATATTTTTTTTTTATTGAATTTTTATTGGCCTTAATTGTTGTTTTTAAAAATCAACGTGTACGGACAACATATTTGGACCTAAACTAAAAAAATTTCGATTTTTTTTTTTAATTGTGTAGAGAATTGTCTAAGTATTGATTCCATATAATTTTTTTTACAAGAAACTTAACCAAAAAAAAGTTATTAAAAAACAAAAAAGCCTGATATTTCAAGTTTAAGGACTAGTTTTCTTAGAAATTAATTAAAAAATAACAAATATAATCCAATATTAATAAAAATTATATATTTGGAAACTAGATATTGTTTTCTCTAATGGGTTTTAATTTTATAGATTGATTCAGAAAAAAAGTTCATCAGCCATATTGTCAAAGTTGGACATTCTTCTTCAATCTGCCTTAGATTTTTAGTTGCAGGTCAAAGGCTAAGGGTCGGATTTCCAAGCTTTTCTTGAGTCTAAAACCAAGGCTACATGTGTGTTGGAGATTCAAATTTTTAATAACACGTATGCATATTTAAAAATGCGTACGCATTACAAAATACATGTTTTCTTTATTTGTTTGATTATTTAAAAAAATAAATGCTTTTTAGAAATGGGTACCTATTTCTAAAAAACATTATTTTTTAAAATAAATGACTTGTACATGTTATTAAACATGTATGCGTTATAAAACATGTATGCATTATAAAACGCGTATGCGTTATATAACGCATACGCATTAGAATGCATACACGTTTTTTAGTGCATATGTATTTTTTTAGGCTCAGGTTCCTGATGCATAACGTGTACGCATTTTCTACGAGGTTTTTTTTGGCTGAAAATTCCCCTCTTCGTGGACCCAACTTCTTGCACTTACCCATGCATCTCATGATAACCACTGAATGGGAGTGAGCTCAACCAACTTACGTAAACTGATGTGAGTAATTTAAAATTGATATAGTATTATTTGATAATGGGGGAACACAAATAGCATCCTTAAATGTCTCATCCCTCACATCAATCTAGATCCTCTGCCACACACCTCAATAGAAGTTGTGTTACCCATTAAAATAGTTTACATATAACAAGATATAAATATGTGAACTCATCTCAAGATGAATCCATGTGGTGTGAAGCACTCAAATCAAGTACCCAGTTGGATAGTGTAGAAGAAACTACTATGAGGGTCTATCACTTTCCTTTCCCCTCTCTATTATTTTTACCTTGCTAAATCCCCCTATGAACTCTTCTTTAATAACTTATAAAAACTAGTATTATTCTTCTCTATAATATGTGTCAAGTGATCTATTTATTTCTTCACACTTATGTTCATCATGCCTAAGCCTTTTGCAATAACCAGATTTTATCTTCTCCTTATTATTATCACATTTTGAAGAAGATATCTCATTAGCTACTTTTGATATAATTAATTTCTAGTCCCTTTTATCATTTCCATTTTTATGTTTCTTATGATCTTTTCTATTCTTTTGAGCCTTGGTTAGAAACTAGGGAATGCGAGAGATCATTTAAGAGTGCACATCTAGATGAACTTATATTTTTTCTTGTTAAGAGATATGGAAAATTAATCCAAAGATGGCATAGTAAACTAATTACTAAGAGCACTCTTAGTTATATGAAAGATAGAAATAAAAACTAAATAGCTAGAACCAAGATTAGAGAGAATACCAAAGACTAATTTTTCATCTTTCATTTTAATTCCACACTATTTTAGCTAAATCCTTAGTGATTTTATTTTTGTAAAGAAATCCTAAATAGTATCAAAGTTGTCTATGATCAAACTAATGAAATTATTCTATAATTGATGGCCTTTCATGGAATCTTGAGTTCCAAATGAAGTGGAAAATTTGGTCCAAATTTGTTTTTGAGAATATAAAGGTTCAATGTGAAAGAGAAAATTAGGAGATACAAATAAAAATATTTTTATATCCTCATCACATCTATTGTACTGCTTAGGTTTTTTACAAGCAATGTTAGTTGAAAGTTTTATTTCCATAGCGATTCTATGTCAACCCATACTTCTTATATATATATATATATATATATATATATATCCATTTTATATTTCCACTCATATTGGTTAAATGGTCTAAGAAAAGGAAATGAAATTTAATCCATGATGTAGAAAACTTGTAATGCAAGAAAAAAATATGCAAAAAAGAGATAACACAAGAGCATTGTCCTATTAATAGTCACTAAAATAACCCCCCAACAAGTACACTATTTCTAGTAGTTTATGATTAGTGTATTATATAATATAAATACTATGGTTTTACTCTTATAGGATAAAAAAATAGTCAAAATACTAAAATTATAGCTCATGTGTAATATGAGGTCGAATTCAAAGCACTATTATGGAGTATGTAGAAAGATACACACTCTAGGAGAGGAAGATCCAAAAAGGAGTTTATATGGACATGATATGACCCTTGAAAGGTTTCAAAGTGAGAATTATGAAAAAATATAAGAAAGTTTAATTTCTTAAAAAATTAGAGCTTCAAATTAGAAAACAACTTACAAAACTATAAAGAGTGTGAAATTATACCCCCAAATAAAAAAATTGCATTGAAAAAGGGACTTGATATGGTTGAGAAAAGGATTCTTGAAGTTGGCATACCAATATAAGAATTGCATTAGAGATGGGGTAGAAAAATGAGGGGAAATATTGATTTTAGAATGACACCATGATGATGTTAACTAGAAGAAAAATAAAGATTCCCTAGAATATTTTAAAATTCCACCATGATCTAAAAATTTCTCTTGATTTCCTAAAAATATCATATATTCGAAAGTACTAATTTCGGAAGAAAACACATTATTTTCTAGCATAAAATTGTCTTCCTATAAAAACCTCTATTTTTAAGGGAATATTTAATGAACATTCTCATCAATGGAGTAGAGGTAGTGTTGGAGTTGTAAGCTATCATCTTAGTGGTTGTGTCATGGCAGAGGTGTCTATGTAGGTGGTGAGGTGCTAGTAGTGCCACTGTAATGGTGCCTTACAAACAAATTTGGATTTTTTAAAAAAATTTAACTTCTACAACTATATTATAAAGTCTACACAGGACCATACAACTTTTCTAAGTAAAAGAGCATTCCCTAGAAACCACTAAACCAAAATTGATAAGTTTTAATGGAAATTAGAGGTTTTGGGGACTTTTGGATGCAATAGAAAGGCCTCTTCGGCCTTAGAATATCAAATAAATGAGCAACATGTCTAATGTGTGGTTCAAACCCCCATTTGTAAACTAGTTTTCTCAATCTCTAATTTTATGTTAAAAAAAAAGACAATATTGAGTTTCTCAATCCATTTGGATGTTACAGGACAACTAAAAATGTTACCAAGATTACTAAAAAAATTACAATCATCTAGATTTTAGAAAATAGAAGTACAAAATCCTAGAGGTCAAATTCCTTTTATCAAACTTTTATGATTCTCAAAATCATTTGAAGATGCAAGAAAAAAATACATTGGATTTTTAAAATATTTGCATGCAAAAGATTAGCCTCCCTTGAATATCTGAAATATGAAAACTATAGATCTACCCTAACACCATATTCTATAGCACATTATTAGAATCTATAGAATAAGTGAAAATTCATAAACTAATGTAAGAAATATATGTTATAAAACTATAAATATAAATAATTTATGAAATAAAAAATCATTATATTATAGAGTTAGTCTCCAAGAGAGTAATGCAAATGCTTGAGAAGAAAAATAGCATTAGGAAAATGCAAGAGTATGAAGCTACATGAATGATAAAGTTTATCTAAGAAAGCTAGAAGAGTGAGTACATATAGGGTAAGTGAGAGGGAGTAGGTGGAAAATACAACCAATGGGAGAAATACACCACAAGACTCCAAAAATAGAAAAGTGTATCTCCCATAGAAGATGTTGATAAAACACACTTCTCTTACACTAATATTCACTTTATTAAAAGTGTAGGAAAAACCTATGCTAGGAAAATAAAAACCTATAGCAACATTTATTAGTGGTAAATCATAACACCATTGATAAATTTATTAATTCTTTTCATTAATTTATCTTTAGTTTTCCTATCACGTTGCATTATGTACTAAAATTTAACCTTGCAATATCTTATGAAAGGAAATACTTTAATCATCTTTAGAAGGTTGTGCATTCTTGTATATTCAATAGTTATGTATGAAGTATGATCTTGAAATTGAAATCAAATTGGGGAGAAAAAAATATTTGTATTCTTTGATGCACACATAATCTATTCCAATCTACTTTCTAAAGAGGACTTTAGGCCTATAGTAAATAGTGAATCAGTATATTGAACATCTAATAACAAATATATGTAGTGTTCTCATACATAAAGTGTGGCTTAATTTAAAGGTATGGTTTATTATCATTTGTCTATGCTTCTCTTATAATTGACCTCTAGGATTACCCTCCTTAGTCCTATAGAGCCAAAAGTACAAAAAACCATCCACTCTTGTTAAATAACTTGTAATTATCTACAATCCAATCATGAGTTTTGCCTCATTAGTCTAGACTAACATAGATCCTCAATTTTAGGTCTTGAGTTTCATCTTCTAAGATTATGGGGTATAATTTTGTGATCCAGCATATAAAATTATAGTTGAGGAAGGACTATAGATTAATTTTTTTAGTTGAAGCACTAGTCACATTCATACCATCCCATTGTTGAGGTAGCTTGAAACAAACAAATGAAAATAAATGGTATGCAATTTTATCCCTTACAATAACATTATGATAGCTTATAAAATTCCATAGATTTAGCCCCTTGGATTGGGAAGAGTACAAAAGTCCAATAAATTATAGTTTCAACAAAAATTCTATCCAAATTGACAAAAAAATAGATTTTGTTTACATGTATTGTCACGCATCTGCAAATCAAGTTAATCATCTAATAAATGATAGATCATGGTTTAACTTCAACCAATCATTTTGTAAACAAACCCTTAGATTGCACACTTCATTGAACAGCATATTAAATAAATAATACAATACTATTTAAGATAAGCTCCACAAAAAGATATGACTATCAAACTATTTTCTTACTGGTTTTTAGTAAGTTCATCTTTATTGCTAACTAAGATAGTCTAAGCCTACACATAATTCTATTTTACAAAATGATTGAGACACACTAATGTGATTTCTTAGTATAAATTGTCTGCATGTTGTAGCCAACATGCTAGTTATTTACATGGAGACTCACCCCTACATAAAGAGTTGGCATGTTTACTATAAAATACTAACGACTAAGCTCTATGATAACAATGGTAGATTTGCTAAGAAGTTTTCGTCCATTTTCTAGAAAAAAGACATTAACAGTAAACAAGGAAGGTTCAACTGTGCTCAACAACTAACCTGCTTTCATGCTCACCTCCACATGACTGCTCTTAAGTAACCTCTCCCCCATTACTTTACCAGAGATAACTCCTCAAAGCCTTTTACAAGTACTTGGTCTTCAATTTCAATCACATGGCCATGCATTCCAAATTTACAACCACAAACCTTCCATGGCTGCTTCGCCCATAATTTCTTGTAGCGCTTTTCATTACCGATTGCTCTGGGGAGAATCCCCGCCGTGCATCAGACCGCCATTCTTTAAACCAGCTACTGCCCCGGGTTTCGAGCCCAAGGCTAGAGCCTGACTTCCTTTAGAGGCGAATTGAGCCTCAACGGACTTGTGTTGTACTACAGATTTGTCTCTGGGAAAAAGAAAAGCGCAAAATAAACTGTTCAAACTTAAACGGTCGCCACTCCTTGAAAATAAGGAAACGAATTTTTGAGACCGCTGGGTTTTCAGTTTCGGCTCATTCTCATTTGCATCGGCTTCCTTCGAAATTCCGCAGAAATACTTGAGGTTTTCCGGTCTAAAGAATCTCCTCCACCTGGCGGACAATTCAAGTCCTGACTTCGAAGCAGACTTTTCCTGGTTTGGAAGAGGATGTGACGAGAATCGAGCAATGTTTATAGTATGAGGCTGGAGACGGGGAAATTGAGGCAGAATTTTGCCGTCCACGAACAATTCATCAGCAGATATTGGAGATTCTCCGAAGCCTACATTCACATTCACATTAGTAGCGATCGAAAATTCAAAGTCTGTGCTGCTATTCTTTTCTAACTGATCTTTTCTTTTTCGCTTTTTCGGCGACGCCACGTCCGTCGGTGACAGATATACAGAAAAGGAAAATCTTGGACTCTCCAAGCTACTTTCAGCGTTGCCGCATGCCATCGTTCACAATTTGTCAAAGTTCTTACAGAAACAATTTATTCACAATAAAATCTAGAAATTATCGACAAACATCTCGCATGACAGATCGAATATTTCAAACTTCAGAGCACAAAAGAATCCGGTTTGGAAAATTTATCGTAAACGCCGTAGTTGTTCAACTGGTTAAGATTGATTGGTGAAGATTTGTATTTAAAATTTAAAATTGTAGTTCAATTGTTTAAATATGAAGATGATAATATCTTATTGAATATGCCATCCATCGAGATCCAAATTTCTAAAAATAAAATTAGATAATTTTTTATTTGGATATATATTATCTCATTATTGAATGTATGAAGACAAAAATAGAGATATTCCTCTAATCAGATTATTTTCCTAATTTCTTCTGAAGAGCTCATTAAATAATTGGAGATTCTTAGTGAAGCAGGTGCAGATAAGAACGCTCAAAGTCGGATCTTTAAGCCGAAATCATTAAATCTTTAAAGAAAGCTCTGAGAACACCGTCACCAAGCAATCAATTTATAAGCCTAAAATAAAAACCAAATCAAAAGAACATCTGAAAAATGACAAAATCTTACTGAAGAATTTGACAAAAAGGATAAGTTTGGAAGAGTATCTTCTGCTGTTTTGTATCCAGTCGTTGAATCGCTTCCGCATGCGCCGGCCATTCCGCATATTTCTGGAGTCGAGACACACAGATATAAGGTATCATTCGCTTTCTTTCCTGCCATGATTGATGCCAAGAAAGCTTTTTCAACGATTCTTTAACATTCTCTTTTAACAGATTCCCTGTTCTCTTAATTAAGGGAGGAACTAGTACATTGGATGGATTATTAAAATTTGCTTGAGATTCCAAAACAATATATTTATGGCCCCACAAATCTTTCATAACATCACCTCCAAAATAAAATTAGTTTTTTTTATAATTCAATAACAACCATATATAAATATAAGTGATAACTCAAGTTATGGTATGATAGAGTGTTCAAAATTACATCGTTCAAAGGAGTATCATCACATTGACAATATTTTATCAATGATTAAATCACTTAAAGGAGTATCATTATATTGACAATATTTTATCAATTAATGATATAATATAGTTCAAAATTACATTATCTAAAGGAATGCCATAAGATAATCAATATTTTATCAATTAACATTTGAACGTCACATATATTAAAATAACTATCTAATTCACAATTTGATGTGTGTTATGAATATATTAGCAGTTGACTTGATTAAGCCTATCCTTGTTGTGGAGAGTCGTATTGAGAGTAGAAAGATTGTTGCATTGATTATGATTTCTTTGATTTTCTTGATTATACCTTCTTTAAAAAATTTCTAGATGATTAAGTTGTTAATGTATGCTTGAGACTTGCTTGGTGAGCCTTTAGTGAGCTTGTAGGAATTCTAAAAAAGACAAATGAAGTTAGCATAAAGTAGTTAAATACCAATCTCATGTAGATATCTAAGTTAAGAAAAACGAACAAATATCTTACTTTTTAGAAATGTTATATAAAGTTTGTCCACAAGTTTCATAAATGATATTATCAAAGGAAAAGGCCAAGCAAGCAAATTTACAGTTTAGTTGTCTCCCAAAACTATCTAGAAGGGAAGAAAGGATGGTAAGCCAAGTATAACATGTAAAGGGGCAGCACAAATAATTATCTTAAAGGACTCTCTTATTACATTTGAGATAGAGAAAGGGCTATGATTGAAGGAGGCATAGCTAGCTACCTATAGGCAATAAAATGTATAATAATTTCTAGGAGATAAGTCATATTGTGATTTATCTTTGTATCACTAGAGAGAGGAATTGAGTTTTAGTCATTTAGAGTTGGACAAGGAGCAATGCTCGTTGGAGTTAAATCTCTAGTAAAACTAAATAAAAATAAGAAATGGCATGTAAATGGTTTTGAGGGGGATGGTAGAAAATGTATTTCCATTAGGTTTATTGACATGTGAGTGAGAATTTATTTTCATTGTTCTCTATGTCATAATTTGACCCTTCAATCTTATAGTGAATCTAAAAAGTGTTGATTAGAGTTCTATATTGTGCTTGAAATTTTGTGCTTTGATAGGTTCATTCTAATTCATATTTTATGGCCTACAGTTACTTCTTGACTTAATTTGATCATCAAGACTATTTTGCAAATAATGATTTAAATAAGCCATTTTGTAGATCGCATGGCCTCTATGCCAATTTACCATCTTTGTGCCTTTATCAAGCTTTAGGTTTTGCAATCATGACAAAATTTTTTAAAAAATATTAAAAGTATCACCTTTGGCTTGTTTAATTTATGTCTTATTGATTATTGTCTTGCAATAGATGGTTGCATGTAAATTGGGCCAATTCTTCATGTATGTGTGGTGATTGGTTACCAAGTATACAAACTTTAATGGTGAGATTTATCAATAATAATGCTATTTCCTTATGATTTGATATCTAGTCCATGGGTGGAAGCATAAATCTTTATCCCGCTCAAGTGGGATAGATGCTAATTTAATAATTTATTCAAAATAGTGTTCCTTGATCTTGGTACATGTAAAAAATTAGATAAAATTATTGATATGCATATATGTTTCTCCTAAACATTTTATGTGGTATCCCTATCACTTCAAGCTATATGCAAGGATTCCACTAGAGATAAGTTGGTTTAGATTAAATTTTCCATGATTAGAAGTCATCATGATATGAAACTGAGCAAGAATTTATCCCTTAGAGGAAGCTTCCAAAACATATGGATCTTAATATTTTACTATATTATCATATGTATTTTCTTGTAGAGGAGGGGATTTTCTACTCTCGAGATAACGAGGTCTTAAGGAACAAATAACTCTCAACTACCTTAATTGACCTAGCTCAAGTGAACTAGAAATTATAAAGATGTTGTAAAACTAAATTTTAGGCTATGCTTAACAATGAATATAATTGAAAAGGTCAAATAACTTGCAGATACAAATCGATACAAATATTTAGTTTATAGGAATATAAAAAACATTAAAAGTATAGAACATGATCTACCAGTCGAGAAAAGTCTTGACCTGGATGCTAGCACTCTGTGAGGACATCTGCGTGCTTGCACTATTGTCTATATGGATAAATCTTAGAAATTGATTGAATAAAGTCCTTTATTTGTTGAACTTGTTCGACACCTGCACACATGGAGATGAGGGAAAATGTTGGGGGTTGTTAAGAGTTTGCCTCAATCAAAACCATACTTTTGTGTTTCCACCTCCATAGACATCTAGACAAGATTGGAATACATAAAAAGAAAAATAGACTTGCAATAGAAACAAACCTGGTTGTGGAGGAGAACCCATATCACGATTAAAAGATGCTAGAAAATATCAAATAAATATGATAACAGAAAAGATTGTTTGAATGATAAGAAAGAGAACATTACCAATAGCTATGGCCCCTCTATTGATATGATAGACATGATGAGATCATGAAAAAGAGGGCTCTTTGTTGTTGCAAATATCTAAGACATGAGATTATTTCGATAGAGTTTCATTAAGAGAAAGAAAGAGAGAGCTTCAAGTCCAAAATGTTCAACCTACTTCTTGAAAATGAGGAAGGGAAGCAAGTTTTGTTCTTGAAATTGGTGGGAATATTTGTTACAATCATATTTGGGTGTTGGGACATGTGTCAAAAATAAACTATATAGGATATTCCCATTTTATTCTTAGATTTTAGCAGGACGTGTATGTGTCATACTTTCGTTTGTAAAAATTCTTCTAAAATTCAAATCATAAGCTATTGACACTTCATCATCGCTACCCATAAGGTCAAAATCATAAAATATTGATTATGGATTATGTCATAAATTCACTAGACACACTATGTATGTGTGAAATTGGCATATAGGGTGCAATTTTTGACACTAAAGTTTTCCCCCACTTTAGTGAATTGATCGTTCAAACAGATTAGCTACACTAAAGTAGCTAAAAATATGTAAAACATTAAATATAAGAAGTGCATTAATTTCCTTGAAAAAGGATATTGTAGAGGCTATAGAGGTTGACATGGATGATGCCCCCAATGCTCAACAAAAAACTGCAATGTCTGACATGAAAATTTGGGTGCTACAAAATAAAAAATTTGTCAATTCCAAAAATGAAAGAAGCTACTTTGATAAGAAGAATGTGTCAAAAGATGTTAGTAGGTCTAAAGAAATATCTGATAAATGTGTGAATCTATGCCCTCTCATGTTTTTCCCCTAGCCAAGAGGGTAAAAATAGGAAGGTAGTTGAATAAACCACCACAAAAAAAATTTCAAAATGGGAAAAAATTTGACAATAGACTCACAAGGTGGACCCCAAAAGGGTCGTTTTCACTATTCATGATGAGGATTTTTTCTTAGATATTTATAGAGCTTGAGAAAAAATGCCTCCCCAATGAGATTTAAGGAGATCACACATAGAGCAAATTTGCATTGTTGTGGATACCAATAAGCCTCTAGATGAGGTAGGCCAAAAATGTTCAATTTCACTTATATTTTATGTAATTAATTTTAGTAGGGAGACTTAGAGTAGTGCAAGCATCCTTAATGTGTGTCAACATCTTGAACCCCTGTTGGCGTCCAAAACCCTGAACATGTTCATCCAAGGGACAATTTTGTGCTTGCATCCTAGGGATGCATTATCATCTAGGATGGTGTGCTAGTGTTCTTAGGGTTAAAAATGAAAATTAT
Organism: Sequoiadendron giganteum; assembly: GCA_007115665.2. NCBI lineage: Eukaryota > Viridiplantae > Streptophyta > Pinopsida > Cupressales > Cupressaceae > Sequoiadendron > Sequoiadendron giganteum. The sequence continues at coordinate 138,725,597 of CM021103.1, read as the reverse complement.
GTTAACAATTCAAATTTTTACCTATTTAGAGTAGTTATAGATAGTAAAGATAGATCTTATGTGACGAAGTTGCATTTCTATAGGGTTTACTAGAGGTTTGAGAGCACACTAGTGGCCTAATTTTATCGCTCCTATGTAGCTATATAGGAGATGTCACAACCCATGACTGTAGCTTGCTTCATTGAGTGGGTCTGTTGTGGGTTTTGAGATGTCAGAGACGAGGTTTCATTTGGTGATGCTAATGGAATTGATGGAGAGGGGGGACATTGATACCATGTCATTTCATCTCCCTATAGGGGAGATGATGATCACTTTGATAGAGGTCTACCAAATCTTACATCTCCCAATCTAAGGGGAGCAAATATCATTGGATGAACCATGGATAGCATAGGATGTCTAAGATGGTCAGCTACAATGTATTGGTTGGGTGGTCCCTACAAAAACCACTAGGCACATATATCTAAGATGGTTGGAGCAGAGGCAAGTGGAGGTGCCCCTACTGCATCACATCATGATTATGATGATGGTACTTCGAGTCACCACAAACAGGTCTGAGGCTTCCACCTACATGTGAGCCTTTTTGTAAATTATAGATACTGAGGAGAGGAGTATCGTATTAGCTCAAGGTCAGATCATTTTGGCTTATCTATACCATGGCTTCAGGTGATACATTCATTATGAGTATCATAGCTTGAAAACCTACACACTCCTTTAGGTGTGGGTGTTTGAGCATATTACCTATACTCGACTAACTAATTTTCCTTAGTGGATTATAAGTGACTTGCCCTGAGTCCATGCATGCCCACTAGTGTGGCAGTGGAGATTTTGTGACTTGTTATTTTGGAGAAAAATTATCAATTGTCTAGGCATCAGTGATGTTGTATGGAATCCCTATCAAGGGATGTATTGATCACCCATTGATAGGACATAGCTACCATGCATGTGGCACATTGTATTCCTTACTAGTTTTCATGACCATATAATTGTAGCCTATTACTAGAGACGGGTGATGTGTCAATTCAGGCAAGTTCAAATAGTTCCTTGTGTTGTACCTACATACATCAAATCCTTCAGGAGCCTAGTCAGACCCAAGGACCTCCCCTGTCCTAACATCGGGGATGTTACACCTAGGGTGGTAGGGAGCAATGGCAGTGATGATCCACACACACTCAAAATTGATGATGTTGGGGTGACCAATGGGCTCAACTGATGGTGGGATATAGTGGGCCCAAATCCTATCTTCCTTGAGGATTTCATCAAAGAAGAATTAGGTTCCTAGAGATTTGATGGAGAGGAGAGAGAGCAAGAGGATACACAAGAGGCAGTAGAGGGGAGGCCTAAGAGGTGACGAAGGATTTTATCCCTAGTAGTAGTCCCTATTATCTTTACACTCCCATGAGCAAGTGCTTACACCAGGATTCCTCCACCATAGGTAGCACAAACAGGGGTACCTCCAGGTACAATGACAGGGACACACGGTGCCTTAAGGAGCAAGTCCACAATTGTAGATCTTGATTGGTGAGTTGGTCAACTAGGTATGAGTTGAGTTTTTATTTAGATATTCTTTCAGTTTTATGATTATTATGGTGTGGTACCAATATATGTCCCTTTCTATGTACTTATAGTTTTCACACGAGAGTGGTTCAACTTCTTTAGCTAAGCACTTACAAAGATTATACTAACAATGAAGACTCATGGTCCCATCCTAGACACTATCAACCATAATAGGAAGTTGGGAGACATGCCTAGATATTCGAGTTTGCAACACAAATCAAGATAGCCTATGAGGAGACCTAAGTGGAGCTAGTGTAGAGAGATTCTAAGCTCATCACAATGATAGGTCAGAGGGATCAAAGAGTGACAAAACTTTTCAGTGTCCTTATTGTGTGAGACATAGTCATGATAAGGATAAATATTGTTGAATAGGAATGTGGAGCCCTTCAAAGCTAGGTTGAGGAGCTCAGGAGGGAGGTTGAGGCTACATGAATAAGAATGCCTATGGACCTTGATCATCTCCAAGTGTGGCAGCTCATGGATGATGTTGCAGCGGTGGAGCAGAGAGAGCATGCCTAGTGGGAGAAGATCATGATGTAGAGGGATCAAATTGTAGGACTGAGAGGGGAACTGCCGAGACTACATACAAGTTTCAGTCTCGAGATCAATTTATTGATAGTCCCATGTACATCAGTTCACTAACCACTATGTCCATACCTAGATCCTCAATTCTCTAGAACAAGTTCTTATAAAGATGAATTTTAGCTATTACATGAGTCTCTACATGGAGGAGATAGTGTCTTAGCTTCTGCATCACAAATATGAGAGAAAAATATTTCATTTTTATTGTAGACTGGAAAGTTTCATAGTTGACTAGGACATGGCTAATATAATAGACTTGTCTTTCTTTACCACTATCGTCATGTTGAGCTAGTAAAGCTACTAAATCATGTGGTGATGCTGAAATATACAATAGAAATGGTCTATCTTGTATAGATGACATTAAGATGGGAGGATTAGCTAGGTATCCTTTGATGGACTTAAAATATTCTTGACACCTATCATCCCACTGAAATTACACATATTTCTTTAACAAACACATGAATGGAAGGGTACATTTAGCTAATTGAGATATAATTTGTGAATTGCCTAAAAATTTCCCTTGCAAACTACAAAGTTGAGAGATGTTATTAGATGGAGGCATGTTAATGACTACACCAATCTTATTTGTATCAAACTTTATTTCATGATGAGAAATGATAAGCCTTAATAGTTTTTCAACATCTATGCCAAAGACACGTTTAAGAGGATTTAATCTCATCTTATAGAGTCAAATCCTTTCAAAGATAAGGAAAATATTTTTGTTAGGAATAAGGTGTCTCAACCTTGGATAATTCCTATTCTTATTATTTGTTTTGTAAAATGTATTTCTTGCAAATAATGTAATTAAGTGTGAGTGTACATGTCTAGTTTGCATGTTGATGTGTCACTCCACTTAATGTGTCGGCATCTTGAATTGTGTGTAAGGAGATCATGGCTGAAACGGTTATGACGGATTCCTATGACACGTAAGAGCTATGTCTGGAAGATTCAATGACAGGTGAAGACATGTGGCAACTGATAAAGTTGAGTACTGTACACTCTTCCACGAAAAAATTTTCGGGTTCCTATTTTCTCGGAGAATGGTAAAACCCTAATACAGTTATCTTCGGAAGTTGCCCTAAAAAGGGAAGCGCATGATATAAGCGTTTTTTAGGGTTGCGAAGATTGTGATGTGAGTGTATTGTTGGAACGTTTTTCATGCTGCCGTGTCTTCAAGAGTTGGAAATCTCCTGAAAGAACTTGCATTGCAAGTGTGTTGTAACCGTTGTGTTGAAGATAATACATTGTGCAGGTTTTGGAGTGCTGGGGTTTTTTACCGAAAGGTTTTCCCTAGGGTAAATCATTGTGTCATTCTTATTTTCTGTATGTATGGTATATGGCTGCAATATCTTTGTTAAAGTAGTTAACAAATTTGAAATTGTAAGGATTTAAAAGAATTTGCACAATACTTTCCTTTTGAGATTAGTGTAGGAAGCTGTTTCCGCACCTGAGTTTCCTTACAATTGGTATCAGAGCCTGATCAAATTTTGATCCTAGTTGTTGGGTAGGGTTTTTTGAGCTAATCTCAAGTTGAGTGGAGTTTTTTGTGCAAAGCATTTTGAATCTTATTTGCAGATTGAGATGGCAAGTTCCTCATACAGTAGAATGGAGGTGGAGAAATTTAATGGCACTAATTTTGAGTTGTGGAAACTCAAGATGGAAGACATGCTTGAAGACCGCGATCTATGGGAGGCTACTTCACTTGATGTGAAACCTGTAGCGATACCTCAAGCGGATTGGGATATCAAGGATCGGAAGGCTAAGGGTCTCATCAGACTCTGTCTAGCAGATGCCGTTCTTCTGAATGTTCTTGATGAGACTACTGCAAATTCTTTGTGGAAACGGCTTGGGTCTGTGTATCAGGCCAAATCTCTGGTGAATAAGTTGTTCCTGAGAAAGAAGTTGTATTCTTTAAGAATGGAGGAAGGTGGATCCGTAACTGATCATCTCAATGCATTCAATTTATTGATTGCACAGTTGGCATCATCTGGTGCCAAGATTGAGGAGGAGGATCGATGTATGACCCTGCTTTGTTCCTTGCCGGATTCGTGGGACCATCTTGTGATGGCTCTCGGAAGTACTATAGTCACATTCCGTATGGATGATGTGGTGTCTTCGCTGCTGTCTGAGGAGATGCGAAGAAAGACTTCGGATTCGTCTAAGGAAGCCCTTGCTGTTCGCGGGAGATCCAACGACAAAGGAAAGCAGAATGACAATAAGTCAAAGAAGGGCAGATCCAAATCCCGTGGGAGTTCTAAGACTCCTGGAAAGTCCAAGGCGAAATGTTGGAACTGTGATAAATCTGGGCACTTCCGGAGGGACTGCAAAGAACCGAAGAAGAAGAAGAAAGGCTCAGATTCAGCTTCTGAAAAATCTCAAGAAGATGGAGATGCTTTTATTGCAGCTTTGGCAGCCCATGCATCTGATGATGTGTGGTTAGTAGACTCGGGTGCTTCTTTTCACATGACCTCTCATCGAAACTGGTTCTCAAAATATGAAGAGTTTGATGGTGGAAAGGTGTACTTGGGTGATGATTCTCACCTAAAGATAGTTGGACGCGGAAGGGTCACTATCAGATTTCCTGATGGACGAGTAAAGGGAATCAATGGAGTTATGCACATTCCGGGTTTGGCACGAAACCTATTATCTGTAAGTATGTTGAATGATGTAGGTGTGCAAGTTGTTTTTTCGAAAGATGGATGCAAGATGATAAGAGGATCTATGGTGCTCGCTAAAGGTACTAGGAGAGGTACTTTGTTTCAGCTTGATGCATGCATTGCTCAATGCAATAGTTCTTCTATTTCAAAGAAGAGAGCGGCTATCACTTCATCCCCACCATCTGAACGAGCAGTAAAGAAGATTGTGGCAATGGGTTCCGATGGCAGTGCAGTAAGTGTGCCTAAGGGTGTAAACACTTTGGAAGGCAAGCTTCCTGCAGAAAAGACAATGTTGTGGCATATGAGATTTGGCCACATTGGTGAGAAGGGTCTTAGGACCTTGAAAACTAAAAATCTCGTTGAGGGGCTAAATGATTGTAATCTCGAATTCGATTTCTGTGAACACTGTGTTTATGGTAAGCAAAATCGTGTTCAGTTCTACTCTAGTTCTCACAAGTCTTCTGGACTTTTGGATCTTATTCATTCTGATGTTTTTGGTCCTGTAAAAGTTCCTTCTATCTCCAGTTCTGTATATTTTGTATCTTTTATAGATGATTACAGTAGAAGGACTTGGATATATTTCCTAAAAAGTAAGACACAGGTTTTCAGTCGGTTCAAGGAATTTAAGGCTCTCGTGGAGAATCAGACTGGTAAAAGAATCAAGTGTGTGAGAACTGATAATGGTGGTGAGTTTTGTTCCACAGAGTTTGAACAGTTCTGTAAAGAACGAGGAATCGAGAGACATAAGACAACTCCTTACACCCCGCAGCAAAATGGAGTTGCAGAGAGAATGAACAGGACACTGATGGAGAAGGCTAGGAGTATGCTTAGTGGAGCTGGCCTAGAACAAAAATTTTGGGCCGAAGCTGTTGCCACTGCTTGCTATCTGGTTAACAGATCTCCTACATCAGCTCTTGTTGGTAAGACACCCATGGAGGTGTGGTCTGGTAAGAAGCCTTCAATTAGACATCTTCGTGTTTTTGGTTGTGAAGCTTATGCACATGTTCCAAAGGAGAAAAGATCTAAGTTGGAAAACAAAGCTGTCAAATGTATTTTCATCGGATACAGTGTTGGTGTGAAAGGATACAAGCTTTGGAATCCTATGACTAGTAAGGTGCTGTATAGTAGAAATGTTATTTTCAGAGAGCTAACATCTTCTCCTATTGTGCTACAACCAGATGAAAAAGAAAAGGAAAAAGATGTTGTTCAGTTTCCTCCTACCCCTGAGAAGACTGAACAGAGAGACCATGTTGGGTCTAATGATGAGGAGAGCTCTAGCAGCTCTGATAGTTCGGAAGAAGAGGAAGAACAACCTCAACCTCAGCCCTTGAGGAGATCCATGAGAGAAAGAAAGCAACCAGAAAGGTTTGGTTATTCTATGTTAGATTCCAGTTGTGCTTTTGCTTTGATTACTAACACTGATGAGCCTAGATCTGTGAAAGAGGCTTTGGGCATGGAAGATGCAGGTTCCTGGATTGAGGCTATGGATGATGAGATGGCTTCATTGGAGAAAAACAAAACTTGGGACCTTGTACCTTTGCCTAAAGGGAGAAAATCTGTTGGCTGTAAATGGGTGTTCAAGAAGAAATTCTGTGCAGATGGCAGTGTTGAAAGGTACAAAGCTAGATTGGTTGCAAAGGGGTATTCACAGGTAGAGGGAATAGATTATGGTGAAATATTCTCTCCTGTTGCAAAGTTGACATCCATTAGATTTCTGTTATCTCTTGCTGCATCATATGATTTAGAGATAGAACAGATGGATGTGAAGATAGCTTTCCTTCATGGTGATTTGGAGGAAGAGATTTATATGTCACAGCCTGAGCACTACATTGTTAAAGGTAATGAATCCTTAGTTTGCAGATTAAAGAAATCTCTATATGGTTTGAAGCAATCTCCTAGGATGTGGTACCTTAAGTTTGATGCCTTTGTGTTGTCAATTGGATTTGTAAGATCGAAATCAGATCATTGTGTTTATTTCAGAGTTGAAAATGATCGCCTTCTTATTGTTGCATTATATGTTGATGATATGTTGCTGTTTGGGAAGGGTAAGGGTATGATTTCTGATTTTAAATCTCAGTTGTCAGCACAGTTTGAGATGAAAGATCTTGGGGCAGCAAGGTACATCTTGGGTATGGAAATCAGTAGAGACAGGTCTAACAGAAAACTCTGGTTGAGTCAGAGTAAGTATGTGAAGTCTGTGTTGGACAAGTTCAGCATGGCAGATTGTAGACCACTATGTGTTCCTGTTTCAATGGGAACAAAGTTATCTGTAGATGATTGTCCAAAATCTCCTAGTGAGGTGGAGGACATGAGTAGAGTACCTTATGCTAGTGCAGTTGGCAGTCTTATGTATGCTATGGTCTGTACTAGACCAAGACATTGCCCAAGCAGTGGGAGTCCTAAGCCGGTTTATGGCTAACCCTGGACGGGTACATTGGGATGCAGTTAAGCGAGTATTCAGATATTTGAGGGGTACATCAGATTACTCCATATGTTACCATGGTAACTCTTCTGGATCTCCACATTCGGTTTGTATTCGTGGATTTGTGGATTCAGATTGGGCAGGTGATATTAACAGCAGGAGATCCACCAGTGCTTATGTTTTCACTATGTTTGGTGGTGCCATCAGTTGGATGAGTAAGCGACAACCTGTGGTTGCTTTGTCCACTACAGAAGCTGACTACATGGCTGCTACTCATGCTTGTAAGGAAGCCATTTGGCTTAGGAGATTGTGTTCTGATGTTGGTGTTGATGCAGAACAGATTACTATTTGGTGTGACAGTCAGAGTGCTATTTACCTTGCGAAGAATCCAACTTTCCATGCCAGAACGAAGCACATTGATGTGCAGTTTCACTTTGTGAGAGATATGGTGGAAGATGGAAAGATAAATTTGGAGAAGGTAGATACTGTGAAGAATGTTGCGGATGCATTAACGAAACCAGTGGGCACTGTGAAGTTCAGATGGTGTTTGGAGTCTATGGGCCTTTTGGCCTATAGCGGTTAATTCTTGTTATGTTCCTATTGCTCTTACAAGGTGTTCGACAAGTGGGAGAATGTTAGGAATAAGGTGTCTCAACCTTGGATAATTCCTATTCTTATTATTTGTTTTGTAAAATGTATTTCTTGCAAATAATGTAATTAAGTGTGAGTGTACATGTCTAGTTTGCATGTTGATGTGTCACTCCACTTAATGTGTCGGCATCTTGAATTGTGTGTAAGGAGATCATGGCTGAAACGGTTATGACGGATTCCTATGACACGTAAGAGCTATGTCTGGAAGATTCAATGACAGGTGAAGACATGTGGCAACTGATAAAGTTGAGTACTGAACACTCTTCCACGATAGTGGGGTTCGGGGCATCGCCCCGAAAAAAATTTTCGAGTTCCTATTTTCTCGGAGAATGGTAAAACCCTAATACAGTTATCTTCGGAAGTTGCCCTAAAAGGGAAGCGCATGATATAAGCGTTTTTTAGGGTTGCGAAGATTTGTGATGTGAGTGTATTGTTGGAACGTTTTTTCATGCTGCCGCATTTTGTCTTCAAGGGTTGGAAATCTCCTGAAAGAACTTGCATTGCAAGTGTGTTGTAACCGTTGTGTTGAAGATAATACATTGTGCAGGTTTTGGAGTGCTGGGGTTTTTTACCGAAAGGTTTTCCCCAGGGTAAATCATTGTGTCGTTCTTCATTTTCTGTATGTATGGTATATTGCTGCAATATCTTTGTTAAGTAGATTAACGAATCTGAAATTGTAAGGGTTTAAAACGAATTTGCACCATACTTTCCTTAAGAGATTAGTGTAGGAAGCTGTTTCTGCACCTGAGTTTCCTTACAATTTTAACATGATCTTGATGAGTTATAGATTTAGCAAAGATATTATCAATGTAATATTCGCATTTTCATATGAATGAAATCATGAAAGATAAGAGTTATTGCACATTGATAGATTGCTGCAAAATTCTCAACCCAAACGACATGAATACATAGAAAAAGGTACCCCAAGGGGTTGTAAATATCATCTTGCACTAATCTTCTAGATTAATAAGGATCTGATTGTATCTCGAGAAGCCATCCATATAGGAAATTAAGGCATGGCTTGCAATTGAATCAACAATCATATCGATATTTTATAACAAACAATCATATTTAATCTAGAAGCCTTATTAAGATCATGAAAGTCAATGCATATACGAATACAACCATTAGGTTTACTAATGGAAACAAAATTTGAAATACAAGGTGAATAGTCAATGGGATGGGATAAACTAGCTTTTTGAAGCTTTTCTACCTCAATCTTGACAAACAAGGCAACCTTGGGATCATTTTTATGAATTCTTTTTCTTGACCAGCTTGGCATCAAGGCACAAAATGACATTATGAACTACAATGGATGCATCAATACTAAGCATGTCCTCATATTACCAAGTAAATATATTAGGATAATGATGTTGGAGATTAGAATATGATTAGGTTCTTTTGAAGAAAGGAATTTTCCAATCTTAATTATCTTTTTAGAGGACTTTGGATCCATGAAGAAATCAAAAGTATCTCCCTTAAAGAGAGTACTATAGTCTTCAAGATGTGGCATAGAAAGGTTTCACCATCATAAGATAAAGAAGCCTTCTCATCAACATTCATAATGGACTCTCTGAAGTATGCTCAACAATTCAAGATATACAAGAGTTGACACTTATGGTGATAATAAGGAAGGTAGGAATAGACCCCTAAGAATTATTCTAGAGCTTCTTTCAAAGATAAAAATCTAGAGGAACTTCATTAGAGTTTCCTTTTCTTTCAATATATTCCAAATGAACAAGTCTAAGAGGAAGAATCTCGACATAAACCATGTTGAAATTCAACCACAACTTTTCCTTAGACCTTGTGGGGTGGTATCCGAGTCTAGTCTTAGAGCCATGTAGATCAACCTCTAAATAGACTTTAATACCTTATTCATCATGACCACAACCTTTACCTCCATAACCAAATTTATAAAGAATTTTGAATCCTAGTCCATAATATGATTGCAACTCCTGAGAAGTAGGAGGACTAGTGTAAAGAGAATAGTCAATATTATAGGTATCACGATGCTTTGCAAAAGTATAAGATAAGAAACCGACAATGAAATTTCCACAAATGATAAACTAGGCACTAGAACCCACTTAAAGGAAACTCTCACTATGAAACCTGCCTAAGGAAAACTCGTAGTGAAAAACTCACAAAAGGAAACTTTTAAAAAAAAAAAATCCCAAGGGAACTTCAAAATTTTGAAAGAAATTGAGGCAAAGGGGCCAAAAAGTGGAAAAAGAAAAACTAAATTGATGCAGGTGAAAGCAAAAATGGGGGTCCTCGTTTCACGAGGTGTGTGTGCAAAAGTCACAATAAATGCAAACTTTGTTGGGGAAATGCTCCAAATCATTTCAAAGATAAATGAAGATCTAGAACCAAAAAAAATTGGTTTCGTAGAACTGATTAAACAAAATCCCTTGGATAATATGCCTAAGGAGCCAAACCAAACTGACAAGATCCATCATAAGAGAAATGAACATGTGTGCAGGTGATTTTCATTGATTTTACTTGGAAATTATACCTAATGAGAAGCAACAGACCATCGAGCATAAGGATAAATAGACAATTCTACTTCAAAAGAAACCTGGCTAGAGCCCCACTTCCAAAAATGAATCTATAGCCTTGACTAGGTTATCTTTGTTATTCTCTCAAACATAGCTCTACTACCAACCAAGCATCCATAGCCCTGGTAGATGTTGGGAAAATGTGTCTCAACCTTGCAATTATATATGAATTGATAGGATGTATGTTGGTATGTGGCAACTGATCATGCAAATATTGTACACTCATAACAAGACATGGGATTTGAGGAAATGCCTTGAAAAAAAATTTCGTTGACATGTCAATGATTTTTCCTGCTAACACATCAAGGATTTTTCCCATTGACACATCAAGGTTTTTTATTAACACATCAAATGAAAAATTACCTTGTAAAACCCTAATTCTAGAAGGTTCCAAAAACCTTGTTATAAGTGGGTGGGATGCATATAGATGGAGGTGTATTTTGAGAGTCTGATAGTGGTTGGGTTATCTCTTGATCTATGGTGGTGATGCTCTGGTGAGAAGCTTTCTCTGCAAGTAAATGGTAATCTTTTGATTTTTGAATAATATATTGGGCAGTTTTTGGAGTGTGGGGTATTTCTCCCGAAATGGTTTTCCCCACATAAATCATTGTGTTTTGGTATGCATGATATTTGTGTTTATTAATGTTTAAGTTTTTGTAACTGTTAAAGATCTATAAATTTTTTGCATTATTCTCCTCTCAAGGTTAGTGTAGTAATTTGTTCTTGTACCTTAGCTTCCTTGTAGTAGAAGTATTTGAATCCACGTTGAAAGTTGAATTTATCTTGTTTTTTCAAAAAAAATTGTTATTTCTTTTCATTTTTTTCACATTCAACTTGTAGAAAGTGAAGCCTACCTCAGGGTTGAGGATAATAGTGGTGATGAAGTAGAAAACAAATATTTTTCACCTTATACACAACAACACATTTCCACTCAAAAGAGACCCCAACTCATTAGATGTGTTCATGAAAAGTGCAAGGTTTCAACATATGATGAAATATCAAGGGCTAGTGGACACAAAAATAAAGAAATCCAAAATAAATTGCAATCATTATACTCAACCATACTTTTCTAAGAAAAGGATCACGATTTATCAAAGAAATACTACCAAACTTACTTCCCTAAGAGACCCCAATTTCTCCAAAATTATGCCCAAACAAAATAAAAATGATAACAAAGCGACACAAAGAAACCTAATCTAAATATGTATAAAAGGATGAGTTGAGACAACTCATGCAAAGAAACAATTCTTCAAATACTACCCATTGATGGGTAGTAGGAAATTCTCACCCTTGAGGGCCTTTAAGTGATATGCATTGTCCCAAATTATCTCATAAATCTGAAAGGGGCCAAGCCAAAGGTTGTTGAACTTTCCATGTTCCCCTTTCTTTTCATGTGCCTTATCCCAATAAAGAACGAAGTCATAAATCCTAAATGCTTTGACTCTAGCTTGTCGGTCAAACCAAGATTTAACGACACCTTGGTGTTTGGCAAAGTTTTCAATGGCCTCATCTCACTTTTCTTCCAAATGTAAGAGTTGAGGCAACCAAGATTCTAACCTTTCCCCTTTTTCATAATAATCATTAAGAATTATAGGGTGGGAATCTTTATATGGATAGGAAATACTAGTTCTTGGCCATAGAACGGAGAAGTGCCAAGCGCAACTTTCTTTTGGGTTCTATCAACCCATAGGGAAAACCTAAGTTGGGTTTGCTAGTATTTCAGGCTCTTATCTAACAGCTTGTAGATGACAGTCAAAAAAATTTTATTTGTAGACTCAGCTAGACCATTCCCCTGAGGATAGTAATTGGAATAAAATTTCAACATAATACCATAGTCAAATGTCGAGCCCAAAAACTTCAATGAAGCAAATTGAGGACGATTATCACAAACTAAAGAAAATGGACAGCCAAAACACCAAAAATTTAATTACTACCTTTGTGGTACATTGCTTGCATGTTATCACTTCTATCCACCTAGTACAATAATCAGTCACAATTATAATATACCTGTGGCCTACTGAAGAAGGTGGATTTATCATACCAATGAATTCAAGCCCCCATTGTGCAAATAAATATACCTCAATAACTGCCTGTAATGGGATAACAACATAGTTCTCTTTAGTTGCAACAATTTTCCATGTGTGGAAAGTCCAAACATGGGTGTGTGCAACATTCAATAATGTAGGTCAACAAAAAATAGTTCTCAAAATTTGATTTGTAATTGAAGGTCACAAATCATGATTAGTCACAAATCTATCATGAAATTCATTTAGCATCATGGTTGCTTCTTGCTTCCCTAAACATCTCAAATAAATAACCTCATGGTTCTTCTTATTTAGTATTGCTCCCTTCAACATATAACTATTACTTTTGAGATGTAGAGAATTCCTCTAGAGTACATTTAAATGTGGTGAACAACAATGATTTAGAACTTAATAGTGATGTCATCATACCAACTATCAAGACCTACACATCTTCAAGGTTATAGTTTTGTGTTGTCAATCCACGACTTGCTTCTATTATAGTGTGTTTCAAATCTTTTCCACATAACAACTTCATGGGCTATATCTCTAAGTCAAATTCCTGCAACATCATCACCCACTTTGTCTTGTGCTCTCCTAGCTTACTCTACATTAATAATATTTTGACAGTTGGATCGGGTACAATTGTGAACTCCCTCCTTCTTAGGATATAATCCCTGAATTTATTAATAGCTTGCACAAGTGTATAAGCTTGGTTTTCAACACTTGCGTATCATAATTTAACATCCTTGAGAGGTTCACTCATAAAAGATATTGGATGCTTGTTACCTTACCCTTTCTTCTAAGTCAGTATCCCAACGCAAGAGTGATCTGATGCAAATGAATAAATGTAGAAAGGTTGTGTATATTAGGGGATCACCAAGACTGGAGCATCCATAATTTCTTGCTTTATCTCTTCAAACATACATTTTTCTTCAAGTGTCCAATCGATTTTTGTGTCTTGCTTTAGCATGGGATTGAGTGGCTTAACAATTTCACCAAAGCCAGTGATGAACTTATGTGTGAAATTGATATTACCAAAGTCGAACTTAAGTTCCTTCTTGCTAGCCAACTGTTTAGAATTGGCTACACTCAGTTAGTGTCAATAGATGTGCGATTTTCTAATATTACATGGCCTAATAGCTTACCCTCTGTGATAGATGATAAGCTACTAGGCCATGTAATCTCATAAAATGGCATATCTACTTTTAAAGGAATGGTGTGTATGATTATGGAGGTGTCATACATCTTCAGATCTTTGTAGCTACATGCTATAACATCTTGATATATGTGTAGATACTTTATTATCTTGTTCTTTTATGATTTGATACAAACTTTACCATTGAATACATTCCTTAGGGGGTGATCCCACAATAGTGGTTTATAATTTTTGGCCAAACTGGACACTGAAATTATTATTTTTAACTAAATCTTCACATTCGGGCACCTATAGCAGCTAAACCGTGAGGAATTTGAAGATGATGCAAACTAGAGTCTCATCGCATTTTGTCTGTAGGGTCTAAAAATATTCTTTTCAAAAAAATTGGAATAAGATTGCACTTCTTTTTCCATCTCCCACGAAAACTGGTTTTTTTCAAAAAACAACATTTTTAAAAAGTGATGCTCACCGTATACAACATAATTTTTTTTGTATGAAGGATAAAATTCTATTTTTTTCGAATTTAGATTTGTAACTATGATATCTAGCACTTTCATTTGGTCTCATAGTTTTTTATTGAATATTTTTTCCTTAATAGAGTTTCGAAGTCAAACCAATTGCAATTCAGACATAGGCGGATTGTATACAACATAACTATTTTTGTATGTATCAAAATTCAATTTTTATTTTTTTTAATGGATCAAGGACATCAATACCCAACATGAACATATTTTTTTTAAATTTATTTTGATAATTTTCTATTTTTCCACATGTACAAAATAGAGAGCTTGATTTTTGGTGAAAAAACTATGTTTAATAAAACTAAAAAAACACATACATAATAAAACCAAAACATATTAAAACTCTATTCATGGGATAGCTCATTTTGAGGACCACCATAATCATTTGAAATAATTTTAAATGAATTCATTTGATCCCCCAAAATTTAAATCAAAAGTAATTTTTTATCAGCATTTTGATAGGTGTAAAGGAGACTCATTTATATGTATGGTTTAAAACTAGCGAGGTTCTATCCAAGGTGGTTTGATCAAAGCCTCTTCAATTGGAATCCTTAAAATGGAACTTTTAAAGGCTTAAATCATTATATTTTCTAAAAATAAGTGATTTCAGCAAAAATCAGTTCCTCTCAGAAATTGTAAACCAACTCTGTGGGATCACCCTAGGTCCTCTGCCATACCCATATTGTAGGTGTCACATTTACTGGCTATTGATCCTTGTTTAGCAATTTTATTTATCTATCGCAGCTGGTTCATATCAAATATCCATTCTAGTTGTACCATGCCTCAGGTCCAATCATGTTAGTCTTTAAATTGATCACCCCATCAAGATCCAATTTTACTTCTTCTGGTTCCAATTCATCTACAAACTATGTTGCAAACACATCTGAGCTAGTGATCAAATCCAATATGTATTTATCATCTTCAAAGACCTAAAAATTTGTCACGTTATTAGGTATCGAGGGCATTGGATTCAATTCAAAATCAATCTTGAAAGTGATAATGGATGTAACATTTTGGTTGCCTAGTTCAATGCATCAGCATATGATTCCTAATTTGTGGGATCAACTAGATGTTAAAAGCATCAAATAATTCTATCAACTCTCACACATTATATCGATGGTTAGTCAATCTCCTTTCATGAAAAGAATACTTATTTCTCACTTATTTTACTACTAGCTCCGAATCACCAAAGACTTGCAACACCTTTACTTTCTATCATATTGCCATGAGAAGTTTGTGTACCAACACCTCATATTCAACAATATTGTTAGTGAAGTGAAACTACAACCAATGAGAAAAAAATAAAGTCTTACCATCAGGACTAATCAACTTGAATCTCGCTCCAACCCCTTGCTTAGATTTGGATCCGTCAAATCTCAATGTCCAAAATTTGGTTTTATGCTTACTATCTAATGACACCATAGCCTTTCAATGCAGGACCTTTTTAGGTTGGCTTTGTTGTGTAGGAAACTTATCTTCTGAAATGTTTTGGTCATCCCTTTTCGAAGAAATATTGGAAGGGCTTATCTATTTCTTGAGCTCTTCCACTACAATCTGACATAGGAAACACTCAAATTCTAAATGGGATGCATTGTGAATCCTACACCAAGGAAGTAAAATATCCTTGAATTCCACCCTATTTCCTAAACTGAATTGATCATGAAAATATATTGCCATGAATTCTTGAAATCCTTCAAATAGTCTTATCTTGCCATTTGTCTAAGATTCATCATCTGACTCAATGCAAGCCTTTATGTTGCCAAGGTTTTGAGTCATACCTTTGGCATATTTAGGCATACTATGCAGCATAAGTACCTCCTTAACTTCCAACAAGACAAGGATATAAAATCCTAGGTCTACTTTAAAATATAAAACCTCATTTTTTTTATTGTACTTTATTATCATGTGTTTCATATGAGACTCTATGTCTATTTGTATTTGATTACACATTCCCTTCCATGGAAGCCACATATGTGAAATATCAATTGTAAGAGAAGGGGGATTTTCTACTCACAAGTTCTCTTCAATGAGAGACCCTCACGGGGTGAACTTCCCTAAACCACCTCAAAGGACAACAGAGAAAGTTCTAGAACCAGAAAGAGTAGGTCACAAAGATTCTTTGGACAAACTGAAAAGCTCTCAACCAAAGGACGTCAACGCAAATTGTAGATGACATTGCGATGCGTTGGCATCCCCGAGGCATGTTGGTGTCTCATACAGACCAAAAAACAGGTTTATCACAGACAACAACAAAGTGACTACTTCTCTAATTGTTGAGAAATGTAAGGGAATGATAGAAAGCGATAAATCTAAAATAGAATGAAATAGAAGTAATAAAGATAAGGAGAAGAAGGGAAGGGAAATGCTTACAATCATGTGAATGATGAAGCCTCTAGCACAAGAATGTCTTCAATACCTGCACACAAGAAAGAGAGAGAATGTTGTTTTGGTGTTCCCACCTCCACAGATAACTAGACAGATAGAAATATAGGAAACAAAGTAAAGTACACAAAGACACTACAAAATAGTGTTATGCTACTCAACCAAGTAATAGAGGAGAGGAGTGAAAGCTTACCACATCCGCCCAAAGCGCTCAAGGCTAATAGGGGAGAAAATGAGAGGAACTTAAGCCTTTGTTGTCATGGTGTTTCGTTCCACACTTTCTCTATTGACGTGATGGAGTGTTGATATTGTTGCTATCAAGTGTAAAGTGTTTGTGAAGAAGGTAATTGGAGCTTGTGGAGAGATGTCTAGAAAGGATGGAGAGGTCCAAGGATCCAAGAGATGCAAAATGGAAGCAAGAATAGTGAATATGAAGGAAAGAGGGAAGAAAACGACCATATTCATGTCGGTCGGCCAAAGAGGGCGTTACAAATTGACTCCGAATGGGAATGGTTATGCCTTTGTAGGCTCCAGATGTAGGAATCTATTAGGGATGTTAGCATGTCACGTGGACGTCTGCGTGTCATGTGGGCATCCTTACAGAAATGCCTCTACCGATGCTCAAAACAAGTGCCAAGTGAAACAAAGGCAGCGTGCTTAGGTGGAATTAAGCCTCTGAATTTGGTTTTCTAGAGTGTAAGGGTCAAAAGGGAATTTGTGTTAGGGCTGAAAATTCATGTTGATACATTTTTCCCCCACTTTAGCAAGCATGAGTACTGATGAGTTCTTCGATAAAGTAGAGTAGTAAGAAGTAGTAGAGTAAGAAAGACCTACACAAGACAAAAATGTTAGAACATTTACAGGATTTGAGTTAGCAAAGTAAAAGAGACCTTGATGTAAAAGGTTATATTAGCACTATGCGTCATCCCCAAATTAAATAAACTAACACATAGAAGAATTTTTAGATGAAGGAAGAAAGGGCATATACTCAGGATGAAGAAGATGTAGATCTTCGAACCAATATATACAAGAGTTTAAGAATGAAATAGTGATAAAATCAATCCCTGCTCAAGGAGGAAAACCTGTACCACTGAGTAAGAGTGATAAAAAAAATCCCTTCTCAAGGAGGAAAACTCGTACCACTGAGTAAAAGTGATAAAAGAAAAACCCGCTTCGGAGTAGAGCCCGTATCATAGAGTAAGAGTGATAAAAGAAATCTCGCTCAAGGAGGAAAACCTATATCACCGAGTAGACAGTCACACAGACCATCACTAGGTTGTAAGGCTTTCAAAGGGTTCGCTTGGAAACCCTTCAAAAGGAAGAGGGGTCCACTCAAGGGACGCGTCATTTGAAAATTAAAGTCTAGTCGGGCTGCCCCCAAGCTAGACAAGAGAGTGTGAAGGAGATCTAGTCGGGCTGCCTCCAGACTAGACACAAAGAAGTAAGATCAATCTAGTCAGGCTGCCCCCAAGATAGATGCAAAGATAGGAAGTAGATCTAGTTGGGCTACCACCAAACTAGATGCAAAGATGTGAAGTAAATCTAGTCAGGATGCCCCCAAGCTAGATGCCATAGAACTCATTCGAGATAAAATATTTCAAAGAGGTCCCTCGGGAACCCTTCAAAAGGAAGAGGGTCCACTCAAGGAACACTACATTCGAAAGATAGAGAGAAGAGAGGGAGCCCTTAAGAAGGAAACACATCTCCATAATACGTTATCACTTCCCCTAGCATAAAGGGGAGGAGAACCACGCAATATGTTTAAGCATGCAGGATAGAGGTAGACCTCGATATCACTTGTCATTCAAATAAAAGGAAGGTGCATCAGCAGACACCTAAATCATGAAGTTGTTGTATGTTATCCTTTAAGGCCTTACATTCGCTAGTGGAATGGCCAGGCATTTGATGGTATGCACAAAAAGCATGTTTATGATATTTATTGCATGTATGGGGAGGAAGAGTGATGAAGCGGGCTTTGAGAAGCTACAAAAAAATATGCTCTTTCTCAAACAAAGGATGAGGAGCAGGAAGCAATCCTTTCTCTTGCAGAGAAAAGCTTGACTTGTCACAAGAAGAAGAAGACATGAAGATAGAAGATAAAGGAGGATAGACCAATCTGTGAGAACGGGGTTGAGAAAAAATTGTGTCAGCATTCAACCATGGTTTCTGCTTAGATTGTTTATTCGAGAAACCAAGCCCCAAGTTACGCTTACGAGGCACAAATTCTATAGGGACCTGAATTCCTTGTTCGTTATACCCACAACCTTTACGCTCATAGCCATACTTCTAGACGAGGCTAAATTGGGGCCATAACATGTTTGTAGATCATGAGAAGAAGGAGGATCTTCATAGAGAGAATTATTCCAGCAAGGGGGAACATACTCTTCTATAGGATCATCATCATCCTTCTTGATAGGACTGTCAACATTATCCTCTTTAGCAATGGTGTAATCATCTTCCTCAAAAGAAGGATCAACACTAAAAGAATTACAGTTTGCATTCACATGGTCCAATGATACAAAAGGACAATCATCTTCGATGGTGGGTGTGAATCAAGTTATCAAAGGGTCTAAGTGGATTGGGTCAACTTTATATTCTGGAATGAAGGAATCTGTAAATTCTGAAGGACCCCAATCATCACCAAGACATGCATTCCTTTGAGGAGAATACTTAGAAATTCTTGCTTCAGAAGGATCTTCTTCAGGAACATCTATCTCAAGAGTATCCTTCGTAGTAGGTAGTGCTAGAGTAAACATCGATGCATTTGAAGATACCGAAGGAATAAGAGTAGGAACAACTAAAGCTTGACCGGTAGCTACCATCTCACATAAGTGCTTAGCATCAAGGTCAGCCTTGACTATGACTACTTTATTATTATAAATGAACTTAACAAATTTATGCAAGCTAGATGGGACTACACCCATAGCATGAATCCACAGTCTACCAAGAAGGAGGTTATAAGGTCACTTCTCTAACATAACATACACAAGGGTAGGTATGATAACAGGTCCAAACTACAAAGGTAATACTATCGTACCTAGAGCTTATCTGGACTGACATTATCAAACCCATGAATGTCAACAAAAGAAGCATTAATAGAAGATGGGTCAATATTAATCTTAGGCAATAGATCAATACTACACACATTGAGCATTGAACCAACGTCAACAAGAGTATTTCTAATACCAATCTTATTAATATTAACTATAATCCTTAGAGGATCTTCTTGCTTATGTACTTCCAGAGGCAGGAGTTCTTGGGGATAGAACATAATATTCAATTAATCTGAACGAATATACGCCATCAATGCATCAGCATCTACCTGCCTAGAAGAAGAAGGCAAGAGGATATTTTGCAAGGCTTCCTAAAGCATACCTTGATAAATTGGACTAGACTAAAGCAAGTCCCATAGTTAGATCTTAGCCAAAGTAACTTGGAGTTGCTTGACAAGATCAGAATCACCAGGTGCTTTATTCATAGGTTTAGGGGATTGAGGAAGTCTTAGTTGTTTATTCATTCTAGTATCATAGGTATGGGCTACCACTCTATAAGAGGGAGCCTTAGAAAGATCAAGAGAGTCACTATCAAATGGAACACCATCAATAGAACAAACCCTTTTAGGAGAAGGACTAGCTGGAGTCACGTAAATGACCAGTCTCTTAGGCCTTTGAGTGGCGGTAGAGACATAGATTACATCTACAGAATCATCACAACTAGTAGGACAATTATTCAAAGAAGTATTCTCAACATCGATCCGAATAGGATCAAATGTGGAAGGAGATTCATTATGTTCCAATGCATGATGTCTAGAGGAGAGTGCATTGGAATAGATAAGAAATTCATCATTCAAAAATGCATCATCTCTAGAAGAGACTTCGTCAGAATGAGTAGAAGATTTGTCCTCCATGAATGTATCATTTCTAGAAGAGAGTGTATCAGAATGAATAGAGGGTTCATCATTCATAGATAGTGCATTGGAATGAATAGAAGGTAGAGTGACATTAAGAAAGCTATCAATGATTTCATCTTCTTGCAGCAAGATATCCTCCAAAGTGAGAGGATTCTCATGAGAAGGATCAAAGATACAAAGCGACATGGGAAAATCCAATTCACTATCACATGCATGAAATGGAATATCATTAATATTTTCAATATAATTAGATACACAACTAAGGAAAGAAGATATTAAATTCATTACGATATTTTCTGTACTTCCTATGTTCTAGTAATTTGCATTTTTAAAGGTCTTCAGAGCGGAATTTGGGGTCAGATCTTGCACCAGTCCCTAAAATTCAACTACCAAAGGCACTTGTATTATAGGGACTAACAAGGAGACCTTTCCAATGGTGCAAACAGTTCTGAAATCTGAGCACCGAGTCAAAATTTATGACCCCGCCAAGTAGGGGTAAGTAAGTTTCTAGTTTTTCAAAGAACACTGTTCTTCACGTCACGTTGACAAAAATGTGAGAGAAGGGGGATTCGCTACTCATGATTTCTCTTCAATGAGAGACCCTCAAGGGGAAAACTTTCCTAAACCACCTCAAAGGACAACGATGAAAGTTTGAGAACCGGAGAGCAGGTCACAAAGATTCTCTGGACAAACTGACAAGCTCTCGGCCAAAGGATGTCAGCGCAGAATGTAGATGACAACGTGGTGCACTAGCATCTCATATGAACTAGAAGGAAAGTTTATCTCAGAGAATAGCAAAGTGACTACTTCTCTAATTGATGAGAACTTCTAGAATGTAAGGGAATGACAAAGCGATAAAGCTGAAATAGAATGAAATAGAAGTAATAAAGATAACGAGAAGAATGGAATGGAAATGCTTACAACCGTGTGAATGATGAAGCCTCCAGTGCATGAATGTCTTCAATACCTGCACACAAGAAAGAGAGAGAATTTTGGGGTTGTATAGGGGTTTTCCTCATTCAAACCCCCATTTTGGTGTTCCCACCTCCACAGATAGCGAGATAGATAGAAATGTAGGAAATGAAGTAAAGTACACAAAGACTCAAAAAAATAGTGTTATGCTACTCAACCAAGTAATAGAGGAGAGGAGTGAAAGCTTACCACCTCTGCCTAAAGCACTCAAGGCTAATAGGGGAGAAAATGAGAGGAACTCAAGCCTCTGTTGTCATGGTGTTTTGTTCCACACTTGCTCTACTGAAGTGATGGAGTGTTGATACTGCTACTATGAAGTGTAAAGTGTTTATGAAGAAGGTACTTGGAGCTTGTGGAGAGATGTCTAGAAAGGATGGAGAGGTCCAAGGATCCAAGAGATACAAAATGGAAGTAGGAATAGTGAATATGAAGGAAAGAGGGAAGAAAATGGCCTTATTCAAGTCGGTCGGCCAAAGAGGGCATTAAAAATCAACTCCCAATGGGAATCGTAACACCTTTGTAGGCTCTAGATGTAGGAATCTATCAAGGACATTAGCACGCCATGCGGATGTCTTCGTGTCGTGTGGGCATCCTAGACAGAAACGCCTCTATCGATGCTCAAAATAGGTGCCAAGTGGAACGAAGGCAACAAGATTAGGTGGAATCAAGCCTTTGAATTCGGTTTTCTAAACTATAAGGGTCAAAAGGGAGTTTGCGTTAGGGATGCAAATTAATGTTGATACATAAATTTATATATATCCATTCAAATTTTTAGTCCAATCCCTATTCAAGAGCATGCCATATGTATCAAGTATATCCACTACTTATAAGTAGATCAACTGTTGAAATCAAGGGTTGGATGCCACCTGCATGGGAATCCTATTTAGTTCTCCTACAACATTTACTTCTTTTTTATTTAACTATGTCACTTCATGTGAGGAGTAGGAGTGAGTTTGAAAACCTTACAAATAGAAAGGCACATGACATTTGTCGAAGCACCTAAATCTAACAAGAAATTTTGAAAATTCTTCTTGAAGATACCTAATGTCAACAAAAAGGGAGGGGTCTTGCACTTGTCTTTAAATATGTTGATAGGAGTTTCAACTTTGGAAACTTAAGCCTTCTCCTTCTTCCCTTTATTTTGAATTTTCTCGATTATAGGCTTAACCACAAGTGTGCTAGATGAAGATTTTGGTTGAGCTTTCTCTTTTACTCAACTAAAGAATGAAATCCTTCTCTGGTACCTTTAGTAGCTCAAAGACCAAAAGGCTTACCTTCAGCCTTTTTATTTCTTCAGCCACATATTTTCCCATCTGAGAAAATTCTAATATATCACAAGATTCATTGCTGAAGTATTGTGTGCAGAATTTGGGTAGTGGAGGATTATTGCTTGTGTTAGGGTTAGGAAGGACCTCAAAATTATTTGGTGGAGTGGAACTCATAAAGATGCCCCCAATTTTTCTATTTTGTATCTCATATCTTCATTGTTACAACATTTGGACATCATCTCCTTTAGTGTGTTCAAAATATGACTCAAAAAAGTTAGAAACGGACTCCTCATTGCATATGGAATCTTACTAAGACAATTTTGTTGAGGAATATTCAACTTTAGGTTTAGTATCCTCTACCTTAGGAAATAGATCATGGTTCACCACCAAGATAGAATCATAAGGTGGAGAAGGAATGATTTCACATCCAGAGGTAGGTAGATTTTGTTGAATAAGACAACTGGGGGGTGAGTCACTTGTCACAAATTTTCACCTTTAATTCAATCACCAAAACTAATACTCAAAACCACTTAAATGATTGATCATCAAATGCCAATGTAGAAACTCAAATTCAACACATAAACACAATAAAACCAGATTTATATGGAAAACCCAACGAGGGAAAAACAAGGGTGAGGATTAGCTCACACTATAGAGAGTATCAAAATTGATTACAAAAAGGCTCACTACTTGAAACAAGGCTCACTACTTGAGATAAGGCTCACTACCTGAAATAAGGACTCACTGTCTAATAGGGCTACAATCCAACGGGCTCGCTTCCATAGAGATGCAAAAAATACAAAGAAGACTTGTTATAGAGAGACTACAATCCCAATGCAATAAAGGATTCCACTACAATTACTTGATCAACTTGCATGAATGATAGATTTCACCTTTTTCTCACTACATCCAAACACTTAGCATTAAGCTTCACACTAATCTACCACACACCACTCACACATACTTTCTAAATAGCATCAATGTCACATATACTTTTTCACTTATCTTCCTTCTTTCCTCCTGTACATTTTCCTTTTCTAGCTCATCCTATATTTATACTATCTCCAACCTTGAAAAAGAGATCCAAAGTTGACCATCCAAATTCAAAGTCAAATTAGGTCGGCGCCAACCACCTTAGGGTGGAAGTAGAATGAGGGCGACCCAAACACATGCTTCATTGGGACCCAAAATAGATCTAACACACTTCATTGACTTCGAAGATAGTGCTTAACAAAAGGTCGGCCAAAGTAATGTAAAAAACATAGAACAATTAAGCTTGAAACTTCCAGAAACCAAAAATATCTTCAATGCAACCAAAAAATCTTAACTCTAGATCCACAAGTCAAAAGACTTCATTAAAGATAAATTTAGACCAACAACATTTCTCTCAAACCTCAACTAGAACATAGAAAAACATAGTTCACAACTAGTGAACACAACTCAAACTTCTCAACAAACTAACAGCCAAAAATCTAGATATAGCAACCTTCAACAACCATAACCAACATATCTGAACTGCATTAACATAGGGGCAAATACCAGATCAACAATTGAATACCTATAAACTTTATTTTATATAATTTTTTCAATATCCTCAACATATACAAACAACAACAACTAGTAGATAACGAGTTGAAATCAATGAAAACAACTTCAATCCTTTCTTCATTCTTGCAATAATCTCCCCCTTTGTCATTGATGACAACACATGATGTGAAAAACAATCAAAGATACCATACTAGTTTTGAGTATACTTCTTTGGATTTTTCTTTTTGCTTCTCCCCCTTAGAAGAGCATCTTTATCATTACCTGCTTTCTCTTATTAGCTTTCTTTCCTTTTCACATGCTTTCTCTCCCCCTTTGACATCAATAGAAAAGGAAAAATATATGTTCATTAGACCTTCCTTTGACATGAAAACATAATACAATGACAAAAATTGAAACCACCTGCTCCCCTTGAGAGGTAGCCACCAAAACATTAGTCCCAAAAGATATAACCATGAATCCACCAAACTGATGCATCTCCATATGCATCTTAGTTTATGAAAGGATGGGAAATAACCCCTAACCTCTCTTGAAGATACTCAAAAGTATATTTAGGAAGAACCTTTATGAAAATATCAGCAATCTGATCCTTCGTCTAAACATCCTCAAGTTTTAATTCATTCTCCATGACCTTCTCTCTCAAGAAATGATATCTAATAGATATATGCTTCATCCTTGAGTGCATCACAAGATTCCTCAAAATATTGATTGCACTTGTACTATCACAGAAGATAGAAATAGGATCATCATATAGCATTGTGATATATTTTAATGTCTATTTCATCCATAGAACTTGTGTATAACAAGATACAACAACAATATACTCAGCTTCAACATTAGAAAAATATATTGAATCTTGCTTCTTACTCAATCATGCCACCAATCTGCATCCAAGAAAGAATGCACCACCACTTGTTCTCTTTCTGTCATCTACACATCCAACCCAATTTGCATCTATATAGGAACTAAGTGTAAATTCAGTATCTTTAGGTTACCACAATCCATAATTCAGAGTGTCCCTCAAATATCTAATTATTCTTTTAACTACGAAAACATGTTTCCTTTGGATCTTCTTGAAATCTAGCCACAAGACAAACCACATGCATAATATTTGGTCTAGTAGTAGTCAAATACAATAATTCGCCAATCATAGATTTATACTTTCTCTGATCAGTCTTAGGTGAATCATCATCTTTACCCAATTTGTAACTAGTCACCATAGGAGTACATACTAGTTTGGAACCATCCATCCCAAAATTCTTCAACATCTCTCTCGCATACTTCGACAGTGAAATGAAAATTCCTTTCTTTGTTTGATTAATCTATAGCCCAAGAAATAAATTCATCTCCCCAAACATAGACATTTCAAATTCTTTCTGCATCTCTTCTGCAAACATCTTCCACGTATTTTCATTTCCTCAAAAAATAATATCATCAACATATACAAATATAGTCAAGATTTTTTCATTATCAATCTTAAAGTAAAAATTATTGTCTGTCATACCTTTTTAAATCCTTGATGAATCAAATACCTATCTAACCTTGCATACCAACCTCTAGGAGCTTGTTTCAATCCATATAGAGATTTATTCAATCTTCACACCATATCTGGTGGATCTATCAACTGAAATCCTTTTGGTTGTTCCATGTAAACTTCTTCTTCCAACTCACCATTTAGAAATGTTGACTTGACATTGATCTGATAAAATTTGAAATATTTATAAGCATCCAATGCCAATAATATCCTTATAGCTTCCATTCTTGCTACCAGGGAAAAAATCTCCTAAAAATATATACCTTCTACTTGTGAGTAACCTTTACACACAAGCCTCGCTTTGTTTCTCACAACTTCTCCATTCTCATTCAACTTATTTATGAATACCCATTTTGATCCAATGATATTTTTGTCTATTGGTCTTGGGATCAATTCTCAAGTTCGATTCTTCTCAATCTACAAAATTTCTTCTTTCATCGCTTCCTTCCAATGTTTATCTTTACATGCTTCACTTACTGTCTTTGGCTCAATCTCAGAGAATAAACACGAATTTACTTCAGCAATAGTTTTTATTTTGGTTAACATGCCTTTTGTCTTATCTCCAATAATCTGATTTTCTAAATGATTCCTCTATACATATTTCAGTCTCCTAGGGGACATAACCGAAGCATCGTCTTCTCTTGCTCATCTTTATCATGTTCATCAAACACATATCCATAATTTCTTCTATTCTTGCACAATCATGTTCATCAAACACATATCCATCAATATCAATAGAATTATTTATTGTCTCATCAACCTTCACATTCGAGCTCTTTACAATTTTTTTCAGCCTTTTATTGAAACATTTGTATGCCTTACTTTTAGTAGAATATCCAATAAATATGCCTTCATCACTTCTTGCCTCAAACTTACCTAAAGTTTCCTCATCTCTTCTGATATAGAATTTTCTTCTGAATACCTTGAAATATTTAGTTGTAGGAATTATTTCATGCCATATCTCATAGGGATTCTTTGTATTATTTGATCTTGCTTGAACTCAATTGAATACATAAACAATAGTATGAATAGCTTCTTTCTAGTAAAATTTTGGTAAATAATCTTCAATAATCATTGATCTAATAGCCTCTTGAACTATTATATTTTTCCTCTCCACAACTCCATTCTTCTAAGGAGTTCTTGGAGTAGATAACTGTCTCTTTATTCCATGCATTTCACAAAACATATTGAACTGATGGGAGGTGAATTATCCACCTCTATCAGATCTTAAGCATTTTATTCTCAAATTCACTTCATTTTCAACCATAGCCTTGAATGCCTTGAATCTATTTAATGTATCTGATTTCTCTCTAAGAAATGTAACCCATGTATATCTAGAATAATCATCAATTAAAAGCATAAAGTACCTTTAACCAAGTAGACTTAACACTCTCATAGGACCACATAGATCTGTGTGAACTAAATCCAGTAGTCTAGTAGTAGATTGTTCCTTTGATTTGTAATGATTTCCTACTTTCTTCCCGAACTAACAATTCCTACAAATAGCATTAACAAGCTTTGTAATTATTGGTAAATCTCTCATGGCCTAAATAGCACTAATCCTTTCCAAATTATCAATATTCATGTGACACATTCTCCTATACCATAACCAATTTTCATTTATCTGAGTCATAAAGCATCGTCCATCAACACTCTTAAGTTGATAAATATTCCCTTCAGATCTCTTTGATGTAGCAATCAATGTTCCAGATCCTTTCTGGATCTCACATTTCTCATCTTTAAACACAAGATCATATCCTTTTCTGCACATCTCACCAATTCTTAATGGATTATGTCTTAATCCCTTAAAATAGTAAACATCATCAGTATGATGCTTGCCATCAAAACTTACTGAACCTATCCCACAAATTTTAGCACTAGTATCATCTTTGAACATAACCAAGCCTCCATCATATTTCTCAACCTTAAAAAACTTACTCTTATCACCAGTCATGTGATATGAACAACCACTATCAGCTACCCAAAAAAAAAATTCTTGTTTATCATGTAGGGTAGAGATAACTGTACCTTCATTTTTCTCCTCCTTCTCTGAAGGGGTTTCCTTTACCTATTTTTCTGAACTAGTAGAATTTCATCCATACTTAATTGCCAAGAACAAGCATTCATTGTCATTAGGATCTTCATATTTTGAATCTTCATTTAAAATACTAGCATTCTCATTCACATAGTAAGCTCTATTAATATTCTTTCCTTTCTTTTCTTTATCGTATCTTTGTTTATTCCTTTTAGATCTTTCCAAAAAATTTGTAGCGTAATGAACTATTTCTCCACAACTAAAGAATTTAAAGGGTAGCTTACCTTCATACTTACTAGAACCTTTTCTCATTCTTCTCACAAATTTAGCTCCTATTTCATCAAAGTTATCTTCATTTGTATCTTCAACTTTTGTAGTTTTAAAAGAAGTCTCTTATTTGCCTCCATTTCTTAGACTCGACTTCCTCATTTCATAAGATGTCAAAAATCCTAACAACAAATCCTTAGTACAAGTCTTATAATCTATAGTCTGCTTAATAGCACTCACATTCTCACTATAAGCATCAAGAAGATTTATGATAATCTTCTTTACAATCCTAGTTTCATCTATAGTAGTTCCAAGAGATCGCATTCCAACCACTACTTCATCCAATATCTATACATAAGCTTTAACATTTTCATCTTCAAACATATGTATAAGATCAAACTGTGTTTCCAAATTCTGCAATTTCACCTCTTTAACTCTTTCATCACCATCATGTGCTCTTTCTAAAGCATCCCATACTTCCTTAGCTATCTTTAGATTCTGAACCTTAATCAACTCGGAATGTACCAGACTATTCTTCAAGATGAACTTCACCTTATTATTTGCTTTATGTAATTTGATTTCTTCAGGTGTACTTGAACCATTAGAAGGAGGAGTGTAACGATTATTGAGAGATCTCTCCACATCATATTTGCAATACGCTAGATATTCTTCCATCAAAACTTTCCAGATACCATAATTAGTTCCAGCAAACCTTGGATAATTAAAGACCATCTTGCTAGCCATCTTGGACCTTCACCAAGGAACCAAGATCTAATACCAATTTTTTTATAGGACAACTAAGAGGGGGGTGAATCAATTATCATATATTTTCACCTTTAATTCAATCACCAAAACTAATACTTAGAACTTCTTAAATGATTAATCATCAAATGCCAATGTAGAAACTCAAATTCAACACATAAGCACAATAACACCAGATTTATGTGGAAAACCCAATGAGGGAAAAACCATGGTGAGGATTAACTCACACTATAGAGAATATCAAAACCGATTACAAAAATTATCACTACATAAACAAGGCTTATTGCCTAAGATAAGGTTCACTGCCTGAAATAAGGACTCATTGTCTAATAGGGCTACAACCTAGAGGGCTCACTACCATAGAGATACAAAGAAGACTTGTTACAAAGAGACTACAATCCTAACGCAACAAAGGATTCCACCATAGTTACTTGATTAGCTTGCATGAATGATAGATTTATCCTTCTACTCACTGCATCTAAAAACTTAGCATTAAGCTTCACATTGATTTGTCACACACACCTCACACACACTTTCTGAATAGCATCAATGTCGCATCTACTCTTTCACTTATCTTGTTTTCTCTTGTAAATTTTTCTTTCCTAGCTCATCTTTTATTTATACTATCTCCAACCTTGAAAAGAGATCCAAAGTCGTCCATCCAAATTCAAATTCAAATTAGGTCAGAGCCAACCATCCTAGGGTGGAAGTAGAATGAGGGAAACCCAAACACATGCTTCACTAGGACCCAAAATAGATCCAACATGCTTCATTAACTTCGAGGATAGTACTTAACACAAGGTCGGCCAAAGCAGTGTAAAACACATAGAAAAATTAAGATCGAAACTTCCAAAAACTAAAAATATCTTCAATGCAACCAAAACATCTTAAATCTAGATCTGCAAGTCAAAATACTTCATCAAAGAGAAATCCATACCAGAAACATTTCTCCTAGACCTCAACCAGAATATGAAAAAACATAGTTCACAATTGGTGAACACAACTCAAATTTCTCAACGAACTAATAGCCAAAAATTTGGATATAATAACCTTCAACAACCATAACCAACATATCTAAACTGCGCAAACATAGGAGAAAATACCAGATCAACAACTAAATACCTGTACACTTTTTTTCATACAATATCCTCAACATATATAACCAATAGTTCTAGTAGATAACTAGTTGACCAATTGACAACATTGACAACACCTTCAATCCTTTCTTCATTCTTACAACAGATTTAATATTTTCAAATCAATGGTTGAGAATGAAATAAATGCTAGAATTAAGTGTTTGAGTTCTAATAGAGGTGGTGAGTTCACATCAAGTGAGTTTGAATAATTTTTTGAATATCATGGGATAAAAATACACTATTATACTACTAGAACTCAACAAACTAGAGTAGTGGGGAGAAAGAATAGAATTGTTCAAGATATGAAAAGAACAATGTTCAATGATGATAAATTGTCTAATGTGTATTAGAAAGAAGCAGTCCATACTACTTTTTACATCCTTAATAGAGGTCAGCTAAGGGTGGATAGCACCAAAAATCCCTATTAGTTTTGGTATGGTAGACCGACAATTGGGTATGTGCAAGATCATCATGGAAAAAATAGGCCCTTAAGTGGCAAAAAATTTAGAAAAAATCAAAGTTAGGAAACTTGATGTAAAAATTTGAATAAGTTATCTATATTATTTCAAAAATATGTAAGAATTGAATTTAGTTTCTAAACTACTAGGTTTATTTAAAAACAAAAAAAATCTATTTGGTGAAAATTTGAAATTTCAATGCAGTAGTACTTAAATTTTAGGGAAAAAATAAGAAGTAGGTGTCTGTCTGACCACCCTAACCACAATAAAATGATAATATTTTTGTATAAGATTCTATATATAATTAGAGGACTCATGTCTCGATGTGATGCATGTTTTTTTGTAATTTTTTTCAAGTAAATAATTAATTATAATTTTTTTATTACAACTTTTAAATAATATAAAAACTCGTATGTCTGACCACCTTAACTTGGTCAAAACTTCATGAAATTAAATTTTCTTTTTCTAATCCTATAGTATGTGAAGCATAGAATGTGACACATATGTTGGATTCAAAAACTATGATACCTTTTAAAAGCTATAGATGTTTTTCAATCAACATATCAATCAAGACTTTATTCATAATTCAAATAGAAAATGAATAATAATTATTTATTAAACTCAAATTAAAGCATAATTTATATTGGTGAAAATATGAGAATATCCTTTAAAAACCCTTTTCATTTCATCAATTTTGGGTAAAAAAAAGTCATCAGCCACATACCCATCATATTGCTACTTTTTGGCCCATCATGATCCTGCACATACCCAACTATCAAATATTTTAGAAACATTGGAAGTGGGTACTTTATCAAAAGAGATGAAGAAGGTATGAGAAAGTTTGATTCAAGATCAAAAGAAGGAATTTTTCTTGGGTACTCAAATAGAAGCAAAGACTACAAATGCTACAATAAAAGGTTAAGGAAGGTTGTTGAGATTATAAATGTTAGAGTGGATGAAGAGTCACATCACAACACACATGAGCAAGAAGATTATTGGTTTGATGAATCTACCTAAATAGAGGAATAAGAAGAATAATTTGAAGAGAAGGAAGAAGAACAATAAAATATCCCCAAAACTCCTACCAAGTATGTCCAAAAAATATTTTAGACAGTTAGATCATTGGAGATAAAAATGGATTGTAGACAACAAGAAGGTTTGCAAAAACAAATGAAGTAAAAAAATATTTTTTGTCAAGAATAGAACCAAAAACCTTTTCTAATGCAAGAAAATATGAAGGATGGATATAGGAAATGGAAGAAGAGCTGAATCAGATTGAGAAAAATTAGAATTGGGAGTTGGTTCTAAAGCCTGCAAACAAGAATGTAATTCGGTACAAAATGGGTATTTAGAAACAAATTGAATGAAGATGAAGAGGTTGTGAGAAATAAAGAAAGGATGGTATGCAAAGGATAAATTCACAAGTGAAAGGGATTGACTTTAAGGAGACATTTTATCTATTGGAAAGAATGAAGGCTATCATAATGTTTCTTGCATTTTTTGTTCACAATAACTTCAAAGTATATCAAATGGATGTCAAATCTACTTTCTTGAATGGTAAACTAGAAGAAGAATTCTACATAGAATAGCCTGATGGATTTCAGCTATCAAAAGACCCAAAAATGGTATGTAGACTTAAAAGGCATTGCATGGTCTCAAACAAGCCCCTAGGGTTTGGTATGCAAGGTTGGACACATACCCATTTCAGCAAGGATTCAAGAAAGGTACTATAGATAGTAATTTGTACATCAAAATAAAGGATGAAAATATTCTAATTGTTGTTGTGTATGTTGATGATATAATCTTTGGTGGCAATGATGAAATGTGAAAGATATTTTTTGAAGAAATACATAAATAATTTGAAATTTCTAAGTTGGGTGAGTTATCATTCTTTCTTGGACTTTAAATTATACAATCAAATGATGGTAACTTTATTTCTCAAGCTAAGTATGTCATAGAAATGCTAAATAAGTTTGGTATGGAAGACTATAAACTAGTAAGTTCTTTAATGCTAACAGGTTACCATTTGAGTAAGGATTATGTGTCACCTATGGCTGATCAAACTCTATATAGGTAAAATGATTGGGGGCATATTGTACTTAATCGCTTGAAGGCCTAATATTATGCAAGTGGTTTTCTTGGTTCCAAGGTTTCAAGCTGATCTAAAAGAAATTCATATAAAAGTTGTCAAGATTATTTTAAAATATTTAAAGAGCACTCTGGACTATGGGTTGTGGTATCAAAAGGGTAATTAATTTTCTTTGAATGCATATACTGATGTTGATTGGGCTAGTAGTGTTGATGACTGAAGAAGTACCATTGGTGGTATCTTCTTTTTGGGAGATAGATTGGTCTCCTTGATTAGTAAGAAGTAGGACTCAGTGTCCTTAACAAAAAAAAAGTAGAGTATATTGTTGTAGCATCTTATTGCACCTGGAAGTGTTGTGGATGAGTGAAACCTTGAAATACTTCAAGGTGTTGTATAATGAGCCCATTCCAATTTTATGTCATAACAAAAGTACCCTCAACATTTCCAAGAATCTAGTGATACATGCTAGAAACAAGCACATTACTATCATGTATCACTTCTTAAGAAATAAATTTTCATATTATAGAGTAATATTGGAGTATGTTCCCACAAAGGAACAAGTTATAGAAATCTTCACAAAGGAACTTTCAAAGGATACATTTGAGTATCTGAAATAGAAGCTAGGGGTTGTTTCCCCTCCTTCTAAATAGATGCATAGTTGGTCCATATGTCTAGGGGAGCAATTCAAGACACATTTTTGTCCTTGGATTGAGGCTATCTCACAGGGGGAGCAAGTAGAAGAATTTTGAGGCTTTTGCGAACAGGGGGAGCTTGTATGTTTCTGCAAGTTTATTTGAAGACCATTGGCCCTTTGTCCTTGATGTCAAAGGGGGAGAGATAAAGTAGAGGGGAGAAATTTCATATCAAGATGGTGTTTCCATTAATACCAAAGGGGAGATTGTTCCAAGTATGTTATAGGTGTTTTCATTGATGTCAACATAATGAAGATTGTTGATGATTTTGTATTGGTTGTCAATAGAGTGGCAATATGTGGATGGTTGCATATATTGCAATCAAGGTGTTGGTCAGAAATTGTTATGTATGATGTTGGAATCCATGAGCTTCTATAATGATTTTTCTATATTTTTTGTTACTCATGTATATGTAAATGTTGCATTCATTGTGTGTTGATTTTCTTACAATCAGTGCCTTAGGAAGTTTCTCTAAAAATATCTAAAGAATTCTCTACATTCCTCCACATTAGAAGATAAGGTTTGTAGTTTGGAAGATAGAAATATTCAAGTGTGAAGCATGCGTGTTCTAGTTTTTAGAATATAGAAGTCAACATAGAAGTTTCATGAGTAAGCAAAGTGAATACTATGTTTTTGTAGTCATGGAAGGTTAAGAGAAATGCTCCACAATTATCCATAGTTTTTATTGGGTATGTGCAGGATCATCATGGAAAAAATAGGCCCTTAAGTGGCAATGAAATTTCAAAAAAATCAAAGTTAGGCAACTTGATGTAAAAATTTGAATAAGTTATCTATATTATTTCAAAAATATGTAAGAATAGAATCTATAGAAAATTGAATGTAGTTTCTAAACTACTATATATATATATATATTTAAATATATTTGGTGAAAATTTGAAATTTCAATGGAGTAGTACTTAAATTTTAGGGAAAAAATAAGAAGCAGGTGTCTGTCTGACCACCCTAACCATAATAAAATGATAATATTTTTTTATAAGATTTTAGATATAAGTAGAGGACTCATGTCTCGATGTGATGCATAATTTTTTGTATTTTTTTTCCCAGTAAATAAATAATTATAATTTTTTTTATTACAACTTTTAAAAAATATTAAAAATTGTATATCTGACCACCTTAACTTGGTCAAAAATTCATGAAATTAATTTATTTATTTTTAATCCTATAGTATACGAAGCATAGAATGTGACACATGTTTTGGATTCAAAAAATGTGATACGGTTTGAAAGATATAGATTTTTTTTAATCAACCTATCAATCAGGACTTTAGTCATAATTCAAATAGAAAATAAATAACAACTATTTATTAAATTCAAAGTAAAGAATAATTTATATTGGTGGAAAGCTGAGATTCTCCTTTAAAAACCCTTTTCGTTTCATCAATTTAGGGTAAAAATAAAGTCGTCGGCCACATGGGCAAAGTCTAGAAAAACAAGGTAAGTTGTTAAAAACATTTTTTGTGTTGACTTCTTAGGATTGGCATGTCCTAGCCAAATTATGAAGCAAACCCGAGGCTAATCCCTAGCTAGTAGGTTTTGTGTCAGACATATCGGATATCCGTTTTGAATTGGATATCCAATTTTTTTTATATATAATTTTAAAAAATCTAATATAGTTTTTAATATATGATTTATAAAATTGCAATATCCAAATCAGATATCCGATTTGAATCAAATATCTGATTTTTTTTATATATAATTTAAGAAAATCTAATATAGTTTTTAATATATGATTTAAAAAATTGCAATAAATAGTTTATAGTTTATTTTAATATATCTAGTTGAGAATATACAATATAGTTTATAATTCAATATATAATATATAATTTATGATAATCTCTTACAGAATTATGTATAATATATAATACATAATATATTATATTATTATGTATAATATTTAAATAATATTTATATATTTCAGTTAATGTATAAATATTTATATATATATATATTAAGTTAATATATAAAATATTATGTAACTCATTAATATCACGAATATATAAAATATTTAAATATTATCTCTTTTCCTCTCTCTCCCTCTTCCCCCTCTCTCTCTCTCCTAATCCTCTCTCTCTCTCTATCCCTTCCCCTCTCTCTTTCCCACTCCCTCTCTCTCCCTCTCTCTCCCCTTCTTCCCCTCTTCCCCTCTCTTCCCCCTCCTCTCTCTCTTTCTCTCTCTCCCCCCTTCTTCCCCTCTCCCTTCCCCCTCCTAATTCTCTCTCCCCTTCTTCCCCTCTTGCCCTATATATCTCTCTCTCTATCTCTCCCTCTCTCTCCTTCTCTCCCCTTCTTTCCCTTCTTCCCCTCTTCCCCTATCTTATTTTAATGACATTAAAATGACCTTTTTTGGCTTTATATTAGCTAACCCAAATCAGATATCCGATTTGAATTAGATATCCGGTTTGTTTTACTTTAAGTTAATATATAAAATATTATATAAGTAATTAATATTACTAATATATAAAATATTTAGATATTATCTCTTTCTCTCTCTCTCTCTCTCTTCCTCTTAGGTATCTCCCTCTCTCACTCTCACTCTCTCCCTCTCGCTCTATCCCTTTCTCCCCCCCCTCTCTCGCTCTCTCTTCCTCTTAGGTCTTTCCCTCTCTCACTCTCTCTATCTCTCCCTCTCTCTCCCTCTCTCTCCCTCTCTCTCTCCCACTCTTTCTATCCCTCTCTCCCTCTCTTTCTTTCCCTATCTCACTCTCTCTCCCTCTCTCCCTCTCTCCCTCTCGCTCTCTCTCTCTATCTTCCTCTTAGATCTTTCCCTCTCTCACTCTCTCCCTCTCTCCTCTCTCAAACTCTCCTCTCTCTCTCTCTCTCTCAAAAATTCATGAAATTCATTTTTTTTAATCCTATAGTATGTGAAGCATAGAATATGATGTATGTTTTGGATTCAAAAAATGTGATACGGTTTGAAAGATATAGATTATTTTCAATCATCCTATTAATCAGGACTTTAGTCATAATTATTTATTAAATTTAAAGTAAATAATAATTTATATAGGTGGAAACATGAGAATCTCCTTTAAAAACCCTTTTCGTTTCATCAATTTAGGGTAAAAATAAAGTCGTCAGCCACATGGGCGAAGTCTAGTAAAGCAAGGTAAGTTGTTAAACATGTTTTTTGTCTTGACTTCTTAGGATTGGCATGTCCTAGTGAAATTATGAAGCAAACCTAAGGCTAATCCCTAGGTAGTAGGTTTTGTGTTAGACATATCGGATATCCGATCCAAATTGGATATCTGATTTTTTTAATATATAATTTTGAAAAATGTAATATAGTTTTTAATAAATGATTTAAAAAATTGCAATAAATAGTTTATAGTTTATTTTAATATATCTAGTTGAGAATATACAATATAGTTTATAATTCAATATGTAATATATAATTTATGATAATCCCTTACGAAAATATGCATAATACATAATATATTATATTATTATGTATAATATTTAAATAATATTTATATATTTTAGTTAATGTATAAACATTTATATATATGTAAATTTAATAAATAAAATATTATATAACTTATTAATATCACTAATATATAAAATA